>RDPX01000601.1:22630-35853 GCA_003991215.1 Morbakka virulenta | reverse complement strand
TAGTAACAGTAGTAGTAGTAGTAGTACTAGTAGTAATAGTAGTAGTAGTAGTAGTAGTAGTAGTGGCAGTTGTGGTAGTAATATTAGTAATAGTAGTAGTAGTAGTAGTAGTAGTAGTAGTAGTAGTACTAGCAGTACTAGTAGTACTAGTAGTACTAGTAGTACTAGTAGTAATAATTGTAGTAGTAGCAGTAGTAGTGGTAGTAGTAGTAGCAGTAATAGTAGTAAAAGTACTGTAATTTATTGGAAACGCCATTCAGCATTGCAAAGAAAAAATAGTTTTGACAGCAAAGGACACCCCTAGGAAAACACTTCTTTAAGACAACCACAGGAATTTTAAGACCAGATGTCCTAAGATTGCTCAAGTCTGGAAATCACGTTAGTAACAAGCGTTGGAGTTACAATTTAAGAATCAATATTCATCTACAGCAGAAGAAACAGTTCATAGGAGAGCCTCTTTTGCAAAATTACAAGTCTTACATTAATATAACTTTTCTACCCCAGGAACACTTGCTAACTAAAAATCCATGATGGGTGTAGCGTGAATAAATGAACCAAAAGGTCGAACCTATTTAGAAACAATTCTCAGGAACTGCATTTAGAAATCAAATAAAGAATGTACACCTGGAAGCACTCTCAGTGTCATAAATAACTTATAGGAAAATTCAGTATAGTCAGTTGGAATAGAAGTAACGTAACCATCTAGCATGACATTGGCAGAACTATAGATCTGTAAGAGTCTGTCAAGTATCTGATTCAGTTTCAATAAACAAACAAAAGCAAAAAGGAGGAGACTGTTATAAGAAAAACTAGTAGGGAGTTGCGTAAGGAGAGATCAAGAAAAGACTTACACACATAACAATTAACCACAAAATTAAGATCACATACTTTAACTTCTGGAAGGAAGATGCCCATTTTCAAAAAATGGATACTGATATCATGATAGGGAAGAACTTAAGAGCCGTTTATGTTAAGATCGATGGTGTTTAAAGTATCACCAACATTATTTGCTCATTGTGCATGCATATGGAGAAATTCGGAAAAAAGGAAAGATTAGACGAATATTAAGTTGACGTGAAAACTTCTAATATTGCAAGACATTGCTAACAGATACTAAGAAAACCTTATTGTGTTGGTTTAAAGAATTCAAATGTTTGATTGTATTGATACCCCACCCAAGCCCACCCCATAAAAAAATTAATGGATAAAACAAATCATTTCAGTTCTCTTTTCTTGTAACTCACCGAAGAATGAATAAACCTAGTTTCTTTATAATCAATATTGCTCTATTTTGTAATGAGGTAAGAATTTTGTACCCACCAACAGGAATTATTTAGAGGAACATACACTCATGGGCTTGTACAACATTGAATCTGCCGAAACATAATACCTCCTTTAATTCATAAAGACTTTGAAAGCGCTATCAGTTTAGTTTTTTCAGAGACCCATGTTTTTAATTTGACACCCTGATTAAAGGAATTGACAGCCAGGAATGAAGATATCATTTCTTATAATGTGAGAATATATTCTGCAGATACCAACACAAAATGTCAAAGTCTTGGGACTAATCTCTTCAACTCTCTTTATAATCTTGTCTTTTTAAGTAAATTTCTGAAGCCTCTTTTAATCCTTTGGTTGAAGAACTTTAAGTTTCCAATAAGCGATTTGCTTATTCGTCCACCATTTTCCTTCATTTCTTTTTATGTGACCAAGCCTATGTTCTGTCCTTTTTTCTGATTATCTTTATATTCCGTTTTATATTGCAGTACCTTTTACTTACTGTATTATTTTTGTCTTTATTTTTAGAGGATGTGGTGCCTCTGCTGTTTTATTTTCTCTCTTTTTTATTTTGATCGTTCTTCTTTTGGTATTAGCTTTCTATGTCTTTCTCCTTCCACTGCATCTTTTTTCTGTAGAAAAAACACAGGAAATGGAACCACTTCTCTCGATCTAAATAAGGGGTTATCTATTTTGTTAATGTTCTGTTAGGAGCCAATAATAAATCAGTGATATTCATTACCCTAACGCAAAAGTTTCTCAAAAATGTGTAACAGCAATGCAAAGTCTGGAAAACCGTTAAAACATAAAGTAAACAGATGTGTTGCTTAAAGTAAATGAAGAAAACGAAGATCAGAAATAATTTTGAAAAAGACAGCTGTCTTCACCTGTTTAGTAGGACGCATTGTTGCTTTTAAGAATATTGGTCTCGATTACACAAATACCAACAAGAAGGTCTATTTCCATTCAGTCTCTGATTGATAAAGCAGACTTTCTATGCACAAAGTTTTTATTTTGTAAGTTTGTATTCTTAAGTAGACTGCCTGTGATCTTTGTTACATAAATACTCACATACGTGTTTAAAAACACAAGTACTTACATACATTCATTCATCCATACTTATATATATATATATATAAACACACATTCGTACGTATATATATATATATTTATATATCTTACATATTTCATTTAGTTTTAAAGTCATTTTCCCCCAGTAACTGAGGCTCAGACGGTGCTCTTCTGCAGACTTTGTTTTGGCAGTGAGGAATTTCTTAGCTGGATGTCCTCCCTGACGCCAACCAATGGCCATTTCTTTTGTAAATTCTTTTCCAAATTCTTTTCGCCCGCTCGGGGAATCGAACCCAGAACCTCTTGATTATGGTGCATCTGTACTAACCATTAAGCCACAGCTCCTCACACACAAACACACACACACACACACATATATATATATATATATATATATATATATTACGTATATATTTTTTTGTGTAATCTCATGTATTCGTATCAAAAAGTGCTCAATGCATAAAACAGAGCAATATAAACTATGATTGCAACTAATCGTTTCACGCTATTTGCCTGATGATCGAAATATCGTGAAACTATTAGTTGTAATCATAGTTCTTATTTTTCGTGTTTTACTTTATGTCTATATATATATCAACATACATACTTTGATACATCGTTATTAGACCTCCATCAGTCAGTGTCGACTGTGGACTGTGATGCACTCTAGTATACATTATGAGCTATCACGATGTGCTATGATAACTGCTACGTTGACTAAGACTGATGAGACCAATGCAGGAGTGGTAGTCTTTGCTTGAGCGGGAATATAGTGATATACAAGGTTTTCTTTACAGAGACCTGCCTTCAGTCTCTTTCTCTTTTCGATAGATTTGTTCTTAGTCTTCTTCCTTTTCCTGAAAGACTGGTAGATTGTACTACGTATGTACTGTGCTGATTAGCATCATCTGCTGCGATTTCTGTATCGATACTGAAGGCTTGCATGCTATGCTTGCAGACATTTTTGAAACGTTCCTACTCTCTTGCAGTAGGCTAGCTTGGTGTAGAGAATGTTCTCTTGACACGCGTCTGTCTTCCACGCTGCATACGTAACCAAACAACATAAATTGTGTTGACTAAGTAGTTTTTAACTTGTGATCTGAGTATTTGACTATTTGTTATTTCACTTTATGCCGAGGATCAAGGAAAAGCCCGGCATGTGGAAGTTTCTCTCTTGTTCATACTTTATCCATGATTTATTGTCGTACAGAAATGTACTGATGATGCACGTATTTTATACCTTTATCACGACTGTCATCGCAGACTGGGGTAGAAAGATGGTCCATTGTTTTTGCAGTCTTCCCAATGCATATACTGGTTTCCATATTGAGGGGCAAGTTGTCACTGATGGTGGGTGATAAGTATATAAACTGGTGTACATCTTTGACTTTGTAGATGTGTAAAGTTATAACACGTGGATTGCTGATGCCTTATTCTTCCATCTTGAGTTTTTTCAGACTGTTGGTTGGATCGAAGTCTTTGGAGGCTGGAAAAAACTGACGTGTACCCACTGTAGTCACAGCAACACCAACAATGGGGTTGTTGTCCTAGTTGAGCATTACGAAATCACGTTAGTGAGTCGGTATGTCCCATGTTGAGCTCTTACTGTGATTGGGTAAAATAGTAGTTTTGGGATCAGTAGATTGCCTATGTAAGCAAATTATTTGAGTAAAAATGATGTAATTTACCAATTTAATATTTTGTACATAGAGTTTAAATACGGACGAAATAATGTAAAAGAGGCCTTGTGTTTCAGTCAAGAGTTACAGACGCGCCTCGTTTTAGGGTGTCGTATTGAAAGTACAGTCTTCTTATTCTTGTATCCTGCGTGTGTTTCCTTCTGATACAAAACAAAAACCTAATCGTGACACACTGGAGTTGTTTTCCAAAGTGAGTGACCATAGTCAGCAAATAATAGATGTCTGATAAGGACCTCGTGGACCTTGCTTTAAATCCTCAGTCTTGCAAGACTGAAACGTCGTCCATGGTCTTATGACTCAAATGGATGTACATAGTAGAATTGATTTTTCAAACTTTAGATTTTTTTGTTCATGTAAAAACAGGAGATCATGTGATCATGTGAGATAATTATTCCCTAGCCTCTTTTCCATACCTTAATTTCCATGGCCTCATTTCAAGTTAGAACATAAAAAAACATGGCTGCAGTTAGAAAGACTGGTTTGTCCATTTTCGCATCATGTCGATTATTTTTAAATCAAAATGAAAGTCAAATTGCAAAATATTTCGCATCAAGTTTGCATTCTACTAATGTGCATGAAGGTAAGTGTTAACTGTTTGGTGTAAGTAGATTTAATCCAGTGCGACATCCTAAAATACAATGTTGGTTCATGTCAATAATCTAGGTAAACACATGTGTTTGTAAATGCACTGTGCTTCATATAACTAAAACAGTGAAATATGATTTGGATCTGGCAATATTGATCGTTAACTACGTTTTAGGGGACCTATAGGCGTTGTTCATTATTGGGTGACTCAGCTATTGTTTACCAGTGACCAGTGTTTAAATCATGTATTTAGATGAAAATAGCTTAGAGACCGCTTCTCTTGGCTGATGGATGATAGAACTAAGAGAATGAGCGTCTCTGAAAATAAACGAACATAGTGAAATATGGTAATAGGTGATAGCAATGTAAATAAATTACCTAGCAAACCCAAAAATTCTCACATTCTCTTTCTCTCTCTTTCTCTCCCCCCCCCCTCTCTCTCTCTCTCCTCTCTGTCTCCCTTTTTCTGTCTGCCAGTATTTTTCCTACTATTTTTACTTTAAAATTCCATGTTTTTTACCATTTTTTTTTGTCAATAACCACTACTACTATTTTTATGATGATGATTATTAATATTATTATTATCTTTAATTTTTCTCTGCATTTCTTTTTCTTCGCCATTAGTGCCAAATCCAATCCAATTTCTTGGGCTCTGATGGGCTGTCATCATCTATTTTTTTGATATTACTTTTCATAGAATGCAGACAGATCCTAGCAGAGTGATCTTTTGCAGCTCAGTAAAATTGATGTTTGCAGGAATTTTGCTGATTTGCTTGTGAATGTCACTCTTGATTACTTTCTAGTACTCTGATGACAACTGGCACTATTTGTGTAATCATTCCCCACATTCTTGTAATCTCAATTTCCATATCTTTATACTTGGATACTTTCTCTGCTACTTTAATGGGTGTATTCTGATCAGAAGGTACTGCCATATTGATTAACATACATGTTTTTTCTTTCTTGTTCTTAATAATGATGCCAGATTTGTTTGCTTATTGATTATTCTGTCAGTGTGGACTTGTATATCCCAGAGGATGGTAACTTCTTCATTTTCTGTAACTGTTTTTGGTTGGTGCTCAACACCACTTGTCAGTTGTTTTGATGTTGTAATACTGTAAGATCTAGCAGTGCATGTATACTGTGGCATAGTTATGCCTTTTGATGTATTCTGTTTTTGCAAACTTGGGGCAACCAGGTAAAATATGGTGGGTGATTTTGTTGTACTTTTACATAATTGATAGAGTAGATTTGTTTCACCTTTGATGATTCTATAATGTTACAGTCAGGTGACTAAACTTTGGTCTTGAGCCACAGTTATAAGGCCTTCAGTTTCTACTTTCAGACCTGACCCTCTCAGCCAGTTGTTCATTTGCTTGTAGTCAACTTCTTTGATTCTTGATGGATACTGTCCATGCATAGCTTTGCTTTCCAATTTTTTCATAATTTTGTCTTGGACTTTGGTTTTCACATGTTGTTTCACTCTCTCAGTGAACTTAGCTACTGACTCATTCTGTTCTGCAATCTCATTCACATTCAGCTCTTGTTTAATTTGGTAGCATAGCTCTTTATTGAGTAAGACTTCTTTCTATCTTTATGTTGGATAACTAACTTAGGGAATGGATCTTTAGATTTTTCTAAATATGTTGTGAAGCCAATTGTTGTTGACTTGTCAGTTGTTTCAACTTGAATCAATCCTTTACCACCAGATGATCTTGGTAAGTACATTTGGCCTACATCTGACTTAGGGTGGTGCTTTCATTCTTTAGCAAGGGGCTTTCTCATTTTTCTGTCCAGATTCCTGATATTGTCAGCTGCCCATCGGTGATATTAAAGCTGTAAGTTATGACTGAATAGCTGTGGTGTTGAAGCCAAAACATGACCATAAAATGAGAGGTGGAATAGTCTATCATATAATTTGACCACAATGTAAATTGTGGTATGTAGTTTGGACTTCTGACCACGCTTGTACCATCTCAACCTGTTGGCAAACACCTGAGATCACGTGGGAGTCTGGAAGAAGTTACAGTGAATGACATCAAAATTTTGGCTGCTACTACCTTGATTGAGCAATATGGATTAACACCAAAAGCTATTTGGAAAGAACTTATTAAACCATAAATTAATGTGAAAAAGGAGTATGAAAGCTGGAGGCTTACCATCATGTCATAACCAATCCAATTGGTAACACACTGTCATTGATCTGTATTTTCTGATCATTGATGTATTTACTACACTGTTTCTTTTCTTTTATTCATAGGAATATTAACAATTAATTATAAATTGCTGATAATGATGGTAATGCATTGAAGTATATTCAATTACTCATTATGTCATGCATACTACTTTCAACCTGAAATATGCCACTTTTGATGTCAATTCTTCACAATTTCATAGTTTGGTTGTTATGGTTGAGTTAGGGGGTTGTTTTCCATTTCTTCATACTTTCACTTATGAAATTGACTACTGTTTGATTTATTTTGAACATATTCAGGCACTCAATAATCCAAGAGTGTTGTACACTATCGAATGCTTTCTTATAATCAATCCAATCTGATGATAAGCTTCTTTTATTTCTTTGGCAGTTTTCTATGATCATCTTATTTATCAGTAGTTGGTCTTCACATCTGTAAATTCCTCTTCTACATCCTTTCTGTTCAGTTGGTGGTAGCTCATTTTCTTCAAGAAGTGTATACATTCTTTCAGTAAAGATGGATGTTAAGATTTTGTACATTGTTGGTAAACAAGAAATTGGAAAACAGTTCTTCAGATTTTTGGTTCCCTCAGTTTTAGGAAGAAGATAAGTTAAACCTTCAGTCAGCCAATCAGGTGCTTTTTCAGGGTGTTTTAAGTACTCTCTTTTTCTCTCAAAACGTCCTGCTCTCCTCGACATTGGGCACCTCACATGTTCTAATACCACCTCCACTTAACTCAGCATAAAATGTCTTATGATCACCTATTAAATAACCTATTTTGTCCAAATTGTTTGATTCATATTGCTTAATTTTCTTTGAGCTCATCTTTGATTTTTTTGTTCCCGATTTATGCTGTTTTCCTCTACTTCTGCTGTGTCAATCTCATTTGTTTGGGAATTGTTTCATTTCCTAAATTGATTTTATTCCCACCCTTATCTAGGGCTCTGTCTTCATCTAGCACATCATTTGATCTTCTTTCATTTGTTTGTGTTTCATTATCTATTCTCGTGATCATTTCTAGTTCTAGATCTGATAACCATCCATTTACTCTAATAGTTCTTGCTTGATCACACACATGTTGCTCAGTTGATTCAAACCAACTTCTATACTTCCATTTGTGGAACATTTTTTGTCTGTACCCTCTGACAGGCTAACAATAGTAGCTTTCCATAATGATCCTATTTACTTCCTTAGTCCACTTCATTCTAGCAGTCACAGGATGATGACCTGGTCCCTGCTGCTGTGCCAGGGAACACCTGCCAAGCAAGAGACCTTCACATACAGTTCCAGCCTCATTCACACCATTATTTTCATGATTAAGGTTTTCCATTTAACATTCTTTGGAAGATTAGTGAATTTAAGGTTGCACTACCATAAGAATTTTTATTAAGACACCATCTCAATAGTTATTAGGTTTGTTTCCTTTAGATTTATCCCGTTGAATTAGGACAGTTCCTTTGGTCATCCACAATGGAACATCATGCAGTTCTACTCACTTTTGGAGATTTCTACAGACTTCTAGATGTGAAGTAGTGAAATTTTTAATTCAGAAACCCTGCACTAGGTCTGTGCCTGGGGTTTCACAGTTTGGCAATTTCCTCAAGACTTAAGAAAACTTTTTTGGAGATTATTATGATATTGGTTTGCTTGTCACCTTCTTCAAAAGTATTTTTAAAGCCATTTAGCTTATTGGCATGACTGTTATGTACTTGTTCTTGCCCCCAAATTCCTTACCAAAATTCTTGGACCTCAACTGGATCAGGAACTGGATCAGGAACATTAGGAAGGTAATGGTGATGAGATGTCAGCCTCATGGAGCAGAATGACATAAGAATGATAAGATGGATGTGCAATGTAAGTCTGAAGGACAGGCTCAGTTCTAATGAACTCAGAAGGAGATTAAATCTGGACAGTATTGACAGCTGTATGCAGAATAGGAGACTTTGTTGGTTTGGTCATGTGGAGAGAATAGACAAGAATGCTTGGGGAAGTAGATACAGAACAATCAAGGTGACAGGAACCACTGGCAAACCAAGACCAAAGAAAACATGGGACGGAGTGGTAAGGATGGATCTCAAACAAAAAGGTGTCAGCAGAGACCTGATAAAGGATAGGATAACTTGGAAGTCAATTTCAAGAAAGCATCCAACACATGCTAGCTTGTAAAACAGACATTAAACAAATATGATGATGATGATGATGATGATGATTACTTTCTGCATTGTTTATTACATTTTTTGGAGCCAGGTCCAAACAATGGTCCTAAGGCACTAGAGGGTAGCTGTTGCTTTCTACTTCATTGATAGTACTCTCCATAGTATGTTGATGTTCCAAGGAGGACTATCTTCTGGATTTCTTGGATGTTGATTTTAACAGGGACTTTGTCTGTGTATTTTTCTAATCCCTTTTTCACAACTCCCAAAGCTCCAATGACCACTGGTAATGTTGTGGTCTTTGTGGCCCACATCCTGTTGATTTCAATCTGTAGGTCTTTGTATTTTGACAGAGGTGTTCCATTCAGATTCCATGTCTATAACAATGCATTCTTTGTTTGTCTTGTTCTTGATGACAATATCTGGCCTATTTGCTTTGATCTCTAAGTTGGTCTGTATGGGCATGTCTTATAGGATTGTAATCTTGTCATTCTCTTTGACTGTGTTAGGTTGATCTTTGTACCATTTGTCAGCTGTCTTCATTTTGTTTTCCCTGCAGACTAATGTAAGTAAGCTGCCCCCTTGTTGTGACTTTCGATAAACTCTATCTTTGCTAGTACTGGTCAGCTCAAAATGATGTGTTCAATGGTCTCCTCATATTTTCCACAGATCCTACACTGTGGGTCTGTTCCATCCTTGATGATACAATGGTGATAGGATTTTGTGGCCAAACTCTGGTCTTGTGCAGCGATGACTAGGCCTTCAGTCTTAGCTTTTATTCCAATGGATTTAAGACACTTATTGGTCTTATCTTGGTCTACATCTGCCTCTTTCATTCTGTTACAGTACTTTCCATGCATAGCCTTTTCTTCCCAGGACTTCTGCATTTGTAGACAACCATGGTGTTTTGCTTCCCATTTGACTCTGCAGGCTTATTTTGTTGTTGTTTTATTCTCTGTTGGTGGTATTTCTGGGACATTCAGCTCCTGGTTAAATTTTGCTGCTTTTTTCTTGATCAAGTAGAGCTTTTTTCTATCTTCATGATGTTTCACTAGTTTGAGGAGTGGATCTTTGGTTGATGTTAGTTATCTGTCTAGGCCTGTGGTGGTAGTTTTGAAGGTCAGTTTGAGTTGGACCAGGCCTCTTCTTCCTTCTCATCTTGGTGGATATAGTCTGTTGACATCTGCTTTTGAGTGGTGCATCTTTTCCATGGTCAGCATCTTCCTCATCTTGGTGTCTAATTTTTTTAGTTCTCTCAGTTTCCAGTTGATGATGTTGAAGCTGTTCACCACTGCAGGTATCACTAGGCTGTTGATAGCTTTTAATCAGTTGGGTGCATTGAGTTTGCTTTTCAGTACCATACTCATTCTTCTATAGTACTCTTCTCCTTTATGGAAGAGTGTTTGATTCCATCTCCTTTTTTACTCCTGGGTACTTATATGTGCCTCCTATTCTTGATGACAGTGTTTATATAAAGGTCTATGTTAGTGGTCTTTGTCAGCCGTCCTCTCTTGAAAGTGGCTTTGGCACATTTGTCAAGTCCAAACTCCATCTTGATGTCATCACTGTCTTGACGGTAGTGAGTAGGCCTGTTTCTTGGTTATCATCTCTGGCAAAGGTCTTTAAGTTGTCCATGTAGAAGACTTGGTTAACTTTGCCATACACTGATTCATACCCATAATTGGTTCAGTATTGAGCAAGGTGCTGAGGGGAGCTAGTGACAGGGAGAAGAGCAATGGTGATAATGAATCTCCCTGGAAGATCCCGCTTTTGATGTTAATTGGTCTTCATGTTAACAGCCCATTTTCATGGTGGAGTTTCAAGGTGGTCATCTAGTTTTTCATTCTCTGTGTAATAAATCTGATGATGGTTGGGCAGTCTCTGTAGATATTGAGGGTCTTCTCTATCAATGTGTGAGGCACACTGTCAAATGCCTTCTTATAGTCAATCCATGTTGTTGACAAGTTCTTCTTCTTTGACTTGGCCTCTTCAAGTATGGCTTTGTTAATTAGTAGCTGGTCTTTACAGTCATGGCTTCCTCTCCTACATCCTTTCTGTTCTGCTGGTAGCAGGTTGTTTTTCTCCAGAAAGGTGTAGGTTCTTTCTGAGATGATTGATGTGAGGATCTTATACATAGTTGGTAGACATGTGATGGGTTTGTAGTTCTTTGGGATTAGTATTCCCTGTATCTTGGGGGGCAGATATGTATTACCTTGAGTAAGCCAGTCGGGACAATGAGTTTGATTCTCTTTGATGTTCGTGAATGCCCTTGCAAGGTGTTCATGTGTGCTAGGTAAGTTTTTGATCCAGAAATTGGCTATTCCATCTATTTCAGGTGCCTTCCAGTTGCTGTTCTTATTGATGGCAGTAGTGGTCTCTGAGATGATGATTTCTGACCAGCTCTGCTGCATGTAATCCTTGTGTTGGTCCTGTACTTGTTGGATCCAAGCAGCTTGTTCATTGTGTTGTTCTCCCCTATTTAGCTTCAGAATGCCTCAACTTTTTCCATAGTAGGTGGCTCCTTGATATTGATCTTCTTTTCCCCCAGCTCTCTGTAAAACTTGTTCGCACCTTCTATGAAGATTGTGTTTATTCTGTAGAAGTTGATTCTTTTAGTTAATCTCCTGACCCTCTGCTTTTTCTTGTATTTTTTGTTTGAGAGGTTCTTTGACTGTTGGAATATCTTCTTTCTTCTTGAACTTGAGCTTACTTTTCACTTGTTTCCTCTTTCTTTCTTTGACTGTTGAACCTTTTTCAATTTTGCTTAGTAATGGTAGGTCTCCAATTTGCTTCATAATCTCATTTTCGAGCTTCTCTTTCCATACTGGTTGTTTTTTTGTGTCTTTGTTTCCTGGGTCTTTCTACTACTGCCTCTGCAACTACTGAAGCTGTTGCATATGTGAGCTGGTTTGTTTCTGTCAGTTCCATCATTATTGTCATGTCAACTTTGATCTGGCTTGTTGCTTTATTTGCATGTTTGATGATTTCTTTTGAACTCTGGTCTTTCTTGACTTTTGGGATCAGTGGTCTTTCCTTAATGGGTGTTTCCTTGGGAATCTCCCATTTATGTCTGATAGTTGCTATCATCTCTAGTACTTTTTCATCATCAAATTTTTCTTGGACTGCCTCTGGGTGATCTTCAGAATCAGTGATGTTCACTTCATCTTGTTCCTCATCAGCTGCTGTTATTTCATGAGGCCTGTCTTCATTGAGTTCCTCTACAGTAGTGTCAGGATTTTTAGGTGTGGTCTTTTCTTGGATGGTCTTAAGTTCTAAATCAGTTAGCCTTTTCTGTTTATGATGGCACTCTTGACACTGGCTAATTTGTTGGCATTGATTGTAAGCCTGTCTGTGGGGTGGGATTTTTTGCCAGATGATATAGGCAGCTTTTGTTGTTGAGGTTATTCTTGGATCTTGTGAAGCAGTGTAGAAAGCTTCCATTACTACTTTATGCTCTTCCCTTGTCGATTTTTGTCTTGTTGACTTTGGTGGATTTTGGGGTCTTGCAGGTAGAAAGCCACTGTGAGGGGTGGCCTAGGTGCAGTAATCCTCTACTGCCTGTTCAGGTGAGTTTGTTCCAGTGGCTGACTTTTCGATCCCAGCCTAGGTCCCTACCAGAGATTGTGGACCTTTTTGACCTGCGAAATGACCAATGCGGTATGATGATCTAGTTTTTCGTGATTCCATAGTGATCATGGCTTGTTAGAGCCCCTTTAGCCACATGCACTAGTGGCTTGCCATACATGTGTTGCCCGGTCTGTGCCACAAGGAGGAGGGGTTGAACTTGTACAGACCTTATTATTATTATTATTATTGTCTTTTTTGCTAAATGTCACAGTTCATACTGACTGCTTTTTCTTTGGTCAGGTGTAAACAATACACCTAAGGCATATCATGTCCTGAAGTTCAGATGCTAAATACTTTACGAAGGATCCTTGCAGTTCCTAGTAAGCAGGTCTTTTGGACTATTTGAAGATTCATATTTTCTGAGACACTTCTGATGTTATCTTCCATTCCTTTTCTGATGGTACCGAGTGCTCCTATCACAACAGGTATTACTTCCGTTTTCATTTTCCACATCCTTTGTATCTCAATTTCAAGATCTTGATATTTGCTTTTCTTTTCCATTTCTTTGATTGAAATATTTTTATCACATGGAACACTCATGTCTATCAGCTTGCAAGTTGAATTCACTTTGTCCTTGATTATGATGTCAGGTCTGTTCGCACCTATATGTCTGT
>RDPX01000600.1:169862-192009 GCA_003991215.1 Morbakka virulenta | reverse complement strand
ATTACCAATCCAAAACAGCTTGTATGTTGCCTTTTTCCCTTCTATCATTCTTACAGATTTCCCTCTCCATCGTGTTTCTTGGATGCAGCATAAATCAATGTGTCTTCGCTCAAGAAACTCTGCTACTTCACCAGATCTATCTCTCAAACTTCCCACATTCAGACTACAGAGTCTGAAGCTTGTCATCACTTCTTTCGGTTGATGCAGTAGCTTGATAACGATCTGATTTTGCCTACATCGAACAAAAGTCCTACCGTGCGCAACACCTTCACTTAAATTAGTTCCAGTCCCGTTTATGCAGGATATCTTTGGATGTTTTAAATTATTATTGTAAAACAAATACATTAATACAATTTCCCCAAAAGTATGCAAGTAAGTATATAATCTTGGAATTATTCAGGTTATTGATTTTCAAAATTATCAGTTATGTTTGTTTGATATTTTACTTCTATTGGAAAGAGGTTGGTATCATTCTGATTATTTGTTATTGAAACTCATTATTGTTAAAAAAAGAAAAATAATACAATTTTCCCAAAAGTAATCAGAAGAAGTAAAAAAACTTAGAATTATTGTAGTTATTGGTTTCCTGAGTACCTTTGTTTGATACTTAGGAAAAAGTCTGTATCATTTTCATGATATCTAAAAATCATTATTCTAAAAAATATTGATACAATTAAGCTGACTACTATAGGCTTTTAAAACAAAATAGAAAATTTTAATTTTTTCGAATTTTTCTGACCAGAACAAGGGCTTGTCTTACTGTTATTAAAAATACTATTAAAATTCTATTAAATGTATAATATTCTTTTAGACCTTTTACAACACGTCGGTGTCCTATGAAGAAAAGAGCTAAAATTCTACCTTCGTCTTCAAGAGCTTGGATGATAAGCAGAATACAGATTCTTCAAAAACACTTTAAAAAGCTTCTCAAACCAAATTCCTTTACTTTGTAGAGAATTATTCTCTCATTTCTTGCAAAAAAATCCTAACAAGGTATTCAATAAATAATTAAAGTAATAAACCAGGTAGGCCAGTAATATCCTACAAATATTTTCAGCCATTAGATTTTTGTTAATAGAGACACAAAAATTGTGATGAAATGTTACATACCCTACCTATATATCAACTGTGATTTCATCATCATCATTATCATCATCATCATCATCATCATATTCATGGTTTTATTAAAATCAGAATATTCCCCTCTTACGAAGGTTTAATGATTTTTAAAATACTCTGATCCACTTTCTCCACCTGACTTTGTGATATATAAAGCCCAAATCAACTTTAGCTCATTCTTTTTCCATCATTTGTCTCATCATCTTGGGACTTCTTCTTCCTCTCCTGAATTCAGCTTCATGACTCCTTACCTCTTAAATACACTTGTCATTATCTTTTCTCAGAACATGTCCCACTCATCTCATACCTATTTGTCTTAAAGTTTCAACCGTCTGATAAACATTTACTGGATCAACAAATAATCTAAAAGTCTAAACATCACTTATCTAAACGGCATGATAAACATATTTGACCATTTTAACCTTTTTGTTATGGTGCTAAATTTATTTTATTTGCTATTTTGTATCAACAATTTTCTTAAGAGGGACAGAAAGCAATCACTTACAAAGGATAGAAAATGACAAACAGGACATTTTACTGGAACAAGGATGAATGATGAATGATGAATTAGCAAATGTTTTTATTTTTTGTTATGTTTATTCTACAAATTTAAAAAAACTAGGTTTCAATATCTTACACAAATTTCAATCTCTAATTCTGAATTATTAAGTAAAGTAGATGATTTTAGAAATAAAGGAAATATAAAAAAGCTCTTTTGCAAGTTCAACAGTCGTGCTTTAAAAAAATCAGACTTCTATAACATTAGCAACTGGCACTTAAAAGTGGTCTTTATTAAGTAAATTATATAAAACTACTTGGGGAACTCAATTTCCTCTTTCCATTTCCCTTCATAAAGACACATCAGTTCATATTCATCAACACAATACCTCTTAATTTTTGATCCACTATCTCTCAACCCTACTCATGTTCCTTACTGCTGTACTGAAGCTTGTTGAGTAAGCCTAATCCTGAATGTTCAACATTCAGCATTTACTTTCAATGTCAAAGCTCTCTGCATAGCTAACAGTACTATTAGCTATTAAATGAAGGTTTTTGTTAAACAAAACTTATCATCTTTTAAATGTTCAGCAATGCAATATTAATCAAATACTTATCACAATTAAAAGATAAACATTTGATGCAGATGAACAGCAAAAGGGTTTAAAGTACCTTTGTAGTTGTATGGAATGTAACTTTTTGTAATCAAAGGATTACTCCATTGGTATCCATAAAGAACATTACTTTCTGGCTCTGACTGTACAGTCGGTGGATGAGGAATGGCTGATTTTCTTGACACTATAAAATGACCCCTTTCTTGAGGATCGACCTTTGGAAACATTTTTGCAATAGGTTCCATTGGTGCAACGTTAAATTCTTCTTCTGTTAAAACAAACGTAGCATGCTCATTACCTTTCTGGTACATAACACTGGGTCAGATGATCTTTTCAGTCAGCAGGACAACATAATCTCTATGAGGGGAATCTATAGCCTTGTCTATTGATAAATAATGACTGGAGGGTAATGCTTGTCTTGTCTGAATTACTAAGTGACACAATCGTTATGGTAAGAAAGGCAATAATATCCTTGTATGTACATTAGTCTTGTTAGGTCATAACAATTTACTCTTTATTTTCAGTGTAGAGAAATATTGAAGGGTATAAGTTGTATCTTTACTTGAAAAACATGTTACTGTCTTTTTTATTACTGTAATCAACAATTGAAGGGAAGTTAATTATTTTGAATAAGACACTAAATTAATTAGTGATTTATAATAATGACATAATTACTGTCTGAGGTAAAATGCCATGCCGCGTGCCAGGTTCTGTGCTAAAATTTACTGTTTGATATTGCTTTGAATGTATATGTTTTAGCAATGCACACGAATATACACCATAAAAATAACACCTTTTCTTATCTGTTGCAAGATATTCTCACTACGAAGCTGATCGTATCCATTAAAAGACATAGTGATGTATAGTACTGTTTCTTCTTACAGTCTTACTCCTAGTAATCAATGCTTGAGAGGAAAATGACTGTTCTACAGCAAAAGAAATAAATTTAGGATTTACCGTCAGTCCTTTAATCCTCTGAGTATCACCAGTTCAATTAAGCTTTATGATTCCTTTTTGTACACTGCAAGATTTTAAATATTAGAACTGATACCAGTTCACATTATTTATAATGCTTTGATTTCCTCTGTAGTTTACTCAGTTTTATAATCTGTGACTTACACAAATATTGTTTCCATTTCTATCTGTTTTGTTGTTTCTCTTTCTATCTGCTTTGCTCTTTCGAACTAGTAGATCTTCAGTCTATTGATTTGTTCTCTTCTGCTGTCGTGTGGTTTGTAATGGACAAGTTAAATCTTTTCTCTGGAGAGATAACCTGGTATGGATCGTCGGTCTGTAGCAGCTAATTTTGACATAGATTTGTAAACTTAAAGGAAATATACACCGTACTATTTTATTCTTTTTGTATTGAATTCGTGTAGCAACAGACAATAAACACAGTATCCTCTCTCTGCTTTGCAACAACATGATCTTCTTGAGAGCTTAGTGATTGGAAGGAACTCCTGTCTTCCCCCTACTCGTGCATATGCGAGAAAATGAGCGATTGTATATATATATAACTCAATATAACTCATAGGGACTTGGATTTGGCAGTGAGGATTTTATTTGACGGATGCTCTTTCTGACGCCAACCAATTGCTTCTTCTTTTTTGCGAAGTTCAAAAGTCGCCCCTTCGAGGAATCGAAACACAGTAGCTTCTCTCTGCTTTTCAACACGATAATCTTCTTGACAGTTTAGTGATTGTAAGAAACTCCTGTTCTCGCCCCATCTGAATCGTGTATATACCAGAATATACGAGCGATAATATAACTTACAGAAAAAAGACAATCCTTTAGACACATCAGAAGTTATAAGTAGCCAAAGAAAAAGTAACAAGAAGAAAATGTATGGTAAGAAACTTCATGATGCAGACAGAAAATCTGAAATTTAACAACCATGTTAATAGGAATAACATCTCTGTAGAGCCTCGAATTGTCGACATTTGTTTGTAATGACAAAAAGGGGGTATTTTGTTGACTGCGGAACGAACTACAAAAATATACTACAGAGCAAAGACTTCCAGTGCTTATATGACACTAAGCTGTTGAAGGAAAAGTTAAAAAAAATTCAATTATTATTTTAAGAAAGAACGTCTGTTTCTCCACTACAGTCCAGCATGCATTGCAATTTTTCACAATACTTCTCCTCGGCTATGATTTCTTTGCTCAATCATTGTCGTCTTGTCAATACAAGAAGAATAATTAACTATTCGTTAATTCCCTTCATCTTTTATCCTTTTTACCCTTCTTCAACATTTTAAACAAACGAAGCTATATTATCTATATATATTATATATATTATATATATATATTATATATATTATATATATATATATTATATATTATATATATATATATTATATATATTATATATATATTATATATATTATATATATAAGATTATCACGAAATCAAAAACACAGGTTTGCAGTTACTTAACGTTTCATGTTTTTACAATTTCTAAGTTGTTAAACTGTTATGGATACACATTAACAATGATTCATATGAAGGTAAGCCCAGTATCTTGGCATTTTGCTGTTTAAAAATTGATTACGTGCCCAATAGTACATCAAAAGAACGTAACTGAAAAACCTGTTCAAACAGCCTTTTAGATAGCAAATGCTTATCCAAAGGGCAGTTTACAAAGCAGTACAAACGGCTATTAACTTTAAATCAACGTATAATGGAAAATGCGGAGCTGGGTTTTAAAAAAACATTACAACAACCACATAAAACCACTCTGCAAATACATCTGCAGACGTAAAAACAAATTATACTAAATTTCCCCTTCAAAGATACATAGAAACGAAGGCGATTGTATACAAACGTGGAAAAGAAAGTATGACCATTGTCTGTCATAGAAAAGTGGCCATTATAAGAACAGAGCAGATCAAAATTAATTTTTTTCCCCAAAAAACCATAAAAGGGAATCAAAATGAAACATTTGCCAGAACCATAAAACGGAATGAAAATACAATTTTTACCAGAAATATAAAAGAGGATCAAAATATGCCAGCACCATAAAAGAGGATCAAAGTAAAATATTTGCAAAACTATAAAGGACCAAAAAAATGAAATCTTTGTCAGAACCATAAAAGAGGATCAAAGTAAAATATTTGCAAAACTATAAAAGAAGATCAAAATAAATATTTGCAATACTATAAAAGACCATAAAAATGAAATATTTGTCAGAACCATAAAAGAGAATCACAGTCAAACATATGCCTAAACTATAAAAGAGGATCAAAATAAAATATTTCCAAAACAATAAAAGAAGATTAAAATAAAATCTTTGGAAAACTATAAAAGAAGGTCATAGTAAAATATTTGCCAAAACTATAAAATAGGATCAAAATAAAATATTTGCCAACGTATAAATGACAATCAAAATGAAATATTCACCAAAACAATAAAAGAAGATCAGAATAAAATATTTGCAGAAAAAGTAATAGAATATCAAAATAAAATATTTACCAAATCTATAAAATTACTAGAGACGATAAAAATTAAAGGCTGGCTAACAAATGTAAAGTAGTTTTATTTAGAAGGGAAATAATATAGTAGTCTGTATTTACTACATACAAAAATTGATATTTTCTTTCTGTCAAAATATACCAAGACAATGAGAATTGGAGGCATTTCCAGTGAATGTATGTTACAAAAAAAATCAAACAAGGAAGTCCTTGCCCTAGCTAACACCAAAAGATCACTCATCAATACAACACGGCAAAGGCATATGTAATTCCTCGAGCACATTATGAGACATCCTAATCTGGAATCCCTTGCTTTGTTAGGAAAGATCAAGGGCAGGCGAGCCAGAGGAAGACAAAGAAATACATTTTCAGTCTCTAAACAATTGGGCTTCGAACCACAGTCTGGGCTGTAATGAACTGATCCATACCTGCAGTGACAGGATGGTCTGGAGTCGCATGCTCGCCGATGCCTGTAACAGATATGGCATCTGACCAACCAACGTATGNTTGTTAAACTGTTATGGATACACATTAACAATGATTCATATGAAGGTAAGCCCAGTATCTTGGCATTTTGCTGTTTAAAAATTGATTACGTGCCCAATAGTACATCAAAAGAACGTAACTGAAAAACCTGTTCAAACAGCCTTTTAGATAGCAAATGCTTATCCAAAGGGCAGTTTACAAAGCAGTACAAACGGCTATTATCTTTAAATCAACGTATAATGGAAAACGCGGAGCTGGGTTTTAAAAAAACATTACAACAACCACATAAAACCACTCTGCAAATACATCTGCAGACGTAAAAACAAATTATACTAAATTTCCCCTTAAAAGATACATAGAAACGAAGGCGATTGTATACAAACGTGGAAAAGAAAGTATGACCATTGTCTGTCATAGAAAAGTGGCCATTATAAGAACAGAGCAGATCAAAATTAATTTTTTTCCCCAAAAAACCATAAAAGGGAATCAAAATGAAACATTTGCCAGAACCATAAAACGGAATGAAAATACAATTTTTACCAGAAATATAAAAGAGGATCAAAATATGCCAGCACCATAAAAGAGGATCAAAGTAAAATATTTGCAAAACTATAAAGGACCAAAAAAATGAAATCTTTGTCAGAACCATAAAAGAGGATCAAAGTAAAATATTTGCAAAACTATAAAAGAAGATCAAAATAAATATTTGCAATACTATAAAAGACCATAAAAATGAAATATTTGTCAGAACCATAAAAGAGAATCACAGTCAAACATATGCCTAAACTATAAAAGAGGATCAAAATAAAATATTTCCAAAACAATAAAAGAAGATTAAAATAA
Organism: Morbakka virulenta; assembly: GCA_003991215.1. NCBI lineage: Eukaryota > Metazoa > Cnidaria > Cubozoa > Carybdeida > Carukiidae > Morbakka > Morbakka virulenta. The sequence continues at coordinate 184,979 of RDPX01000600.1, read as the reverse complement.
ATATTTGCAATACTATAAAAGACCATAAAAATGAAATCTTTGTCAGAACCATAAAAGAGAATCACAGTCAAACATATGCCTAAACTATAAAAGAGGATCAAAATAAAATATTTGCAAAACAATAAAAGAAGATTAAAATAAAATCTTTGGAAAACTATAAAAGAAGGTCATAGTAAAATATTTGCCAAAACTATAAAATAGGATCAAAATAAAATATTTGCCAACGTATAAATGACAATCAAAATGAAATATTCACCAAAACAATAAAAGAAGATCAGAATAAAATATTTGCAGAAAAAGTAATAGAATATCAAAATAAAATATTTACCAAATCTATAAAATTACTAGAGACGATAAAAATTAAAGGCTGGCTAACAAATGTAAAGTAGTTTTATTTAGAAGGGAAATAATATAGTAGTCTGTATTTACTACATACAAAAATTGATATTTTCTTTCTGTCAAAATATACCAAGACAATGAGAATTGGAGGCATTTCCAGTGAATGTATGTTACAAAAAAAATCAAACAAGGAAGTCCTTGCCCTAGCTAACACCAAAAGATCACTCATCAATACAACACGGCAAAGGCATATGTAATTCCTCGAGCACATTATGAGACATCCTAATCTGGAATCCCTTGCTTTGTTAGGAAAGATCAAGGGCAGGCGAGCCAGAGGAAGACAAAGAAATACATTTTCAGTCTCTAAACAATTGGGCTTCGAACCACAGTCTGGGCTGTAATGAACTGATCCATACCTGCAGTGACAGGATGGTCTGGAGTCGCATGCTCGCCGATGCCTGTAACAGATATGGCATCTGACCAACCAACGTATGTTACACATAACTAGAATTACAAACAAATACATTTTTTGGACCCCACTGTAATTGATACTAAACGACAATGGTGAGAAATAGAGTAATATCTATTAATATTTCAAGGGAAATTAGTAACAAGTAGGGATCAGTAAAAATTTTAATTAACAGTTTAAAAATACTAACCAAAGGCCTTTTTGTTTTTCTTCGGAGATTCATTGTAGTTGAATATTGCTCTTATAATTCCTAGCTTGTCAAGGTTTTGTCCAAGATAAGGCTGGTGACTTCTCTTTTTACGTTTTACTAAAGTAGATGCAATTGAATGAATTTCAGAAGTGTAATAAGGACTATTTGATCTTGGCAGATTGTGTTCAATAAATAACATTTGCCTTAGCCAAATCTTCAATTGCCGTCAAGCTTTAAAAACATGTCATCTGTCTGTCCTTCTGTCTCTTATAATGGAGTTGTTTAGGTATTTTGTTTTTGGACATGCCAGAGTTCAGAAGTTTAAATGTCTGCTTGGTTACTTTATATGTCTACTTGTTTGAAATTCTTAAAGACTACAGTTTCAATAAAACATTTCGTAGAGTATCTGTATCTGTATCTGTATCTGTATCTGTATCTAGTCTGTGGTTAGTTTTTCTTTATTTTTCAGTTCCTGTCAGATTAAGCGATCAATTGTTGACAATTAATACCAGATAATCCCTTCCAGCTTTGGATTTCGCAAAGGAAGCTGTTATGCCCTGCATACGGAGTTCTTTCATTGAAAGCAAACGTATGAGTTGGTTAAATTGCATGATACCAAACAGGTCTTTAAAATACTGGAAGACATACTGTGATGGTAACTGTGATCTCGTAAACATAATATTGTTTGTTTCTGTCAGTAAGTAGCGTTTGTCCTTTGTAGTAATGTAAAAAACAATAAAGCACCTTAACGATAAGCTCTTGTGAAGTAACCAAGTTTTGTTGATGATATTTTCACAATCATTCCCTCTATTAATTTTCCCCTAGTAGTAATTTTCCTATAATTTTTAATTGCATCTAACCCAGCAATCATGATTAAACTTTATCTCACCCAATTGACAGTGATATGATAAAACTACTTTTATCAAATTCACTAGAAATTTCTCTGGTGTACAAATAATAACGTCCAGTGCCAAGGAAAAAAAATAGTTGTCACGTTCGTCCATAAAACTGTGTCTTTTAATAATACAATTTCTTAATCACCGCCAGAATGTTTTTCTGAAGGATGAACCACATGGTTAGCGTATCTTCAGTATGTTGATGTGAAGAATGAAATGTTTTGCAGAAAAACAGTATCTAGATCATTTCCATAGTTAATTTTTGTGTATCAAGAATAGCACTGTGGAAAATTTACCGTGATTAGTTACGATCATGACTGGTTTAGTTTTAGGAAACGTGAAGCAATCAATATCTGCAAAAACCCTAAAGCAAATTCAAAAGAGACGCCGGGAGACACTACCTCCCAAGCATCAAGCACAGTCTTCCAAGTCATCCGATGAAGGCTCCATTAAAGGCAGCAACTTCTCGTAAGTGGCCTGATTTTTTAAGGCTATTTTATCCTTAAAAAGTTGGCCGAACAGTTATTTCCACAACAAGCGACTAAATATTTTGCCTAAAATTACATTTAATCTAATAGAGAAGAACCAACTTATGATTGGTAAAATGCAGTCTGATTTTGATCGCAAATCCTGCTTTCGACCAGAAGTATTTTTAGATGCCAAATAAGACACAATTCAGAATATATCTTTAACGTGATAGCTAAGGGACATGAGTATTGGTTGGAAGATTGAAAACGTAATTCAAAATATTGTACATTAAAATTTATATAATAATATAAATTAAAAAGGAATATTGAAGACAAAATTGGGACAACTGAATAAATGTATCAGAACTTTAATTTTGCATTTACACCGTGTATGTTTAAAAAATAACCATTACTGAAGCTCCCCCCCCCAAGAAAAGTGAGTTATTATAAAAACCAGATGAAGTAAAATGCAATGATATACTGAGCTATTAAAAGCTGTCGAAAGAAAGAAAAAGTAAGGCATGTTTGAGTAAAGCTTGCTACCCATAAAGAGTAGAACTACGAGAGCTCACTTTTTCTTGGTTCTTCTCCAGATTCTCGACGGTGCTTTAACCAGACATGCTGTCTTGACAATATTCCACTAGCTCCTCCTTTAAAGATAAAAAGGGTGAAAATATTCAATAGCATGATTAATAGTTAAAATTCAAATCTTGTCTTTGAAATAGTGACATTTTCCATCACAAGGAAATAAAATAACAGATTAGAAATTGTTAGATTTTATGTGTTATGTGTTAAATGTTGGTTAAGTTACTTATTGAAATGAATAAAAATAAGGGTTAAAAATCATACTGTAATATTATGAGACTAAAGATGATATTCTGGGATAGCAAGCGCGCTATGAATTCTGGTACTTCTTCTTCTTCTTTAAGTACCAGGTCTGGAATATACATCGACGACCATGACGCCCCAAAAGTCCCCGTTGCTCGTACTCCTTATCAGCTCGGCTCTCGTTAATGTATTTTGCGTTGTCCATTGATTAAAACTGTCCATGAATGTTATTCTCTGTCTCCCCCTGCTTTTCTTCCCTTTTATCTTGCCACACAGCATCTTCTTTTCAAGATCATCTTCCCAACATACGTGTCCCAGAAATTGAAGCTGTCTCTTACGGATTGTTTTCAAGAACGAGCTTCTGTAATTTTCTGTTTCCATCACCTCCTTGTTTGATTTCTTCTCCATCCATGATATCTTTAGCATCCCTCTTAGGAACCACATTTCAACCTCCTTCAGTCTTTTTTCCTCCTCCTTGCTAACAGTCCGGCTTTCGCATCTATACATTAGTACAGACCATACATATGTCGATATTCTTGTTGGTAAAGATTGTTCTCAAGTTGTTAAATCTGTATTTTGACATTGGAATTCTGCTTTTTATTTCGGAAAAACATTTTACATTTGATGTTATTGTAATTCCTAGATATCGAAAACTGTTCACCTGTTGTATTTTTTCACCTGAACACCCGATCATGCAAACAGGTGCTGTCGCTCGCTTTGATATAAGCTTACACTTTTTTTTAGTTTTCAATCCCAGGCCTCTCTGTCTGGTTCTTTCCACCAATTCATCCAAAATTTCTTCAAGTTTTTCTTCGGAGGCGGCAATTAGTACAGTGTTATCAGCGTATCGAAGGTCTTTCAGATCTTCACCCCCAACTTTGATACCATCCATTTTGCTAATATTAAACAGTTCATCTCGGTATAGATATTAAAAAGATCCGGTGATATTACACATCCCTGATTTACACCTCAACGGATTGGATGGTAAGTGCTGTGTTTCTTATCAGTCCGAACTGCTACAATTTACTACTTCTATTCCTACTTCTACTCCTACTTGGTAGCATTGATTGTACCCCTGGTAAATAGTGGCCTATTTTTGTCTTTCACAGATTTACATCTATAAAAGACCCGAAAGAAAGCAACAGATTAAGAAAAAGAAGAAAAGAAAATGCAAGACATACAAATAACCCCTTCAGTACTTTCAGTGGGAAAGCCCTTCCTCTTGGGCTTGTCTTCAGCCAAGTTTCAAGAAACTGGAGATCAACTGTCCTGCATGGTTGGGCCCTGTAGCCGAAGCCCAGATCAAGGAGAGACTAGAGCTTTACACTTGATCTTAGCCAAAAACGCCGAGAAACTCTGACCTTCCTTTAAGTGTCGCATAAATGTTTCTCCTTTTACTTTTGCTCCTACTACTCAGTAATTGGGACAAGCCACCAAGTGCCTATTAACACTTAATATGTATGCTTATGCCTTTCACCCACTGCATTGTAGCCTTAGTAAAATTTCAGGGATGTGGGTTGTTTATATTGGTCTGCGTGCTTGTTCACTAATGTACCAGCTGTCTACAAAGAACTTAAATTTGCAGTTGTTCTTCTTTTTTTCATCCATCAAAATTAGCATTTCAAGCGATTCTGCAACTACTATGATTTCTACTTCCTTGTAATTCTATCTTTGTGTCATCTCAAATAAAAATTACTGTACCTCTTCTGTAATAACCTTATTGTATATTATCATCATTATTATTGTTACTTACTCTGCAGTAAAGTGCTTTGTATTTGTGATGACAATTGATTATGTACTCCAATAATGGATTGAGGTAGAGATTGCAAATTTCTGAATGGTTTAAGAAATGACTGAAGAAAACTGTGTGATAGTCTTTTGTATTAGTATCGAAAATGTTACCAATTGACCAATTAATTACTGGCGGCGAACACGAAAACCACGTTTTAAACAAATATCATCATGATAGGAAGTATTACGATAATTACCCAGCAGTTTCATCCTATAAAAGCAAAAATCTACAATTAATTAATCTACACAGATGAATTTTACATCAGACTTCAAAATTTAAAAATTTTACCTCAGACAATTCATCCCTAAAGCAAAAGATATAAGTGTTGATATAAGATATAAGATATAAGAGAAAAAGATATAAGAGAAAAAGATATAAGAGAAAAAGATATAAGAGAAAACTATTCTCTTCTGCACCTTCAACTTCAATATTTTTGTCAGTTTCTAGAATTTATTCCATTAGTATTACTTACCTTTCCTGCATGTTTGGATTTATTTTTTAAATTTTTTATCTAGTTAGGAGTATAAATAGCTTTTGCCATAATACTTACAACGTTTAAATCTAAATCATACTTGCGACGTTTAAACCTTATACTATTGTGTGTTTTTTTCGTCACAAGCTACAATCTCAATATTATTATGTAAAAGAATGTTTTCTTATATAGAAATTCACTGCTGTGGCTTTTTTTCAGCTGTAGAGCACTAATCACTTGTGTAGAAAATTTATTATTTTTTTTTAGTTTTCACGTCATTTTTCCCCAGCAATTGGGGCTCAGACGGTGCCCTTCACAGGGACTTTGATTTGGCAGTAAGGAATTTCTTGGCCTGATGCCCTTCCTGACGCCAACCAATGGCTTTTTCTTTTCGCAAAGTCCCAAATTCTCCTCGACAGCTCGGGGAATCGAACCCGGAACTCTTGGTTACTGTGCAGTGGACTAACCATTAAGCCACGGCTCCTCACTTGTGTAGAAAATGTAATAATATATTATTACTGAAATTCACTAATCAAACATTGTCAGTCCTGTAAATTTGGTTATGCTATATTTTCGAAATGTGTGACAAAAATACATATTCTACGTTGTTGTTAACTGATATTGGATCCTATTGCAGTTACAATTTGATATTATGTAAAAAAAACATGCAATTATTTTAGCCACAGTGTTTCACTGTATTCGGAAAATTTATTAAAAAATGCAATGTTAAAAATACAGATTTTCGTATTTATTTTGTAAGATTGACTCGCTGTCAGGAGCAAGTAATTAACTTTGTCGAATTAGTATATTTTCATGATTTTGACCTCAAAAGTACCGGAAAAATTAAAAGATAAAACACGCTTTCAAAAATAATTGAAATTTCTCGTATGCATTTTTCTATAGCTTCGTAAAAATATTTTTAACACTTTTGTTTCAAAGTACGAAAACAGAAAATATTTGTTTCCCTTGTACATCAGTAGTATCTTAAATAAATGTTAAATATGGTTAGTTACAAAAAATGCACATGCTAAGGTGTCTAAGCATAAATGGTATGAAATATACTTGGTTGGGTTTCTGAGTTTTTGTTTGGCTTGTGAGTCAAAACCTGGACCTTTCACGTTTTGTTGAAACAATCAAAGAGTATAATCAGAGTCAGTTACGGACAACATTCCGGACACTTGTACATCAAGTTAGAACAGACGTGAACACAAAACTACCTATGTCAAAAATAAGCTTGTCAAATGTGCCTTTCAAACGTATAGGTAACAAGGATTATGACGATGCTCGAAAGAAGTTAATTCGGCATTTGGAAGCTATGACCAGCTGACAGATGTCTGCCACAAGGAAATGGGATCTTTGAAGCCGCAAAGAACGGGTTATGTATTTGAATTCCATACCGTTCAGTTGACAGTTCAAAATATTGTCATCCAACTGACGAATGCAGGTTGTTAGGTTGATCTTAAGTCAAAAAGGTGTTTAAAAAACAAGGGTTTGAAAATTTGCTGATGAAAATAAGGCAAGTAAGGGGAACGTGATGTTAAGAGAGTGACGGATAGAAGGAAGTGTTAAAGTGGGTCTTTACTTACTGTAAGGATCTCCACCAATTGAATCCAAAAAGACGTTTCTGTGTCTGGCTGCATAATTTAATCTCTCTGCAAAATACACATAATTTATTCAATGCAATGATATTTTTGAATTAAAGTGGTTTTATAAGATACAATATAAACTCAAAAATATGATATTTAAAATAAAGTAAAGTTCCAGTATTTCCAAAAACTTTACCCTTGTCAAGGGCTAATTTAAACACACATTTTAAAGGTAACCAAGAATACATTTTAGTTTTTCTAAGGTCCCAGAAACATGAAAAATAATTCTGTACAAAATTATAAGCACACCTGACCTGCAGTAAATGAATTATATTGTAAGAAAATCAAATCAAAACAGAGGTTCAAAGAGTCTTTTAATCTTAATATACATGAGAAGGTTATATTATTAGAGTTATATCATCAAAATCGAAAGGATATAAAAATAGCAATCTTTATTCCTACTACTTAGAAAAAAGCTATTCTCAGATTGATATTATTTTGCAGCAAGATGCATTGAAAATATGCGGGTATTCCTAATTTGCGAATTTTCAAATTAGCAGTAGTAGGGTATAGCTATCAGTCGGCTTGAACGCTAAAAGATATACCAAATGGTAGAATTAAATTTAACTCTTCTCTTGCTTTACAGCAATCAAGCATAAAAAAGCCTAAACTCCTCTTCTTACCTAGTCACAAGTTTTCATTCCATACTTTACCCACTTGATTGTCATTTTCAACATTTCCGCTGGGTTTCAGTACTTAAAGGAAAACTACCAAATAGGAAGGTGCCTCGTACTTTGCAATTTCCAGAACCTAAATTTTAGCGTATTTCATCCCAAAGTTATTTATCTTCTTCTTCGGCCTTCATCCGACGTTTGTCAGATCGGCCGCTCGACACCTTTTTCTCTACTTGACTCGGTGTCCCCATTCTCCTTCTCTTGCTCCAACTTCTTTCAGGTCCTATTCTATGACGTCCCTCAGTCAAAGGTTTTATCGTCCTCTACTCCTTCCTGTCACTGGTGCCTGTCATACTGCCTTCAGAATATTGTTATTTTCTCTCTTCATTAGATGTCCATGGCATCTTAACCTTGCTTCTCTTGCTTTCTCTGTTATTTTCCTTACCCAAAGTTATTTATAATAACAACATATTCAAATAATTTCATACAAGTTACTAGTAAAAGTAAATTATATGCTTACCAATGTCATTTCTCTTTTCCTTCTGTGGAAGGTGACCTAATGTATTTTCTAAGTGCAGAAAATTGAAAATACGTTAACATATGCGAAAATAGCAACCCAAAACTAATCGTTTTATAAGAAAAGATCATTTACATAAAAGTACAATAACTGTTTTTTTCCTACCTTGCCAAAGTCACTATGATATCTACCAATATACATTACTTCTCTTGTCGCCTCAGAAACAAAGTGGGACACTGAATTTGTTCATTCATACCAGGCAAGCTATCATATATTTCATCACCTATACTATTGTTTCATTCAGACAATGTTTGTGACCTATTAAAACAATATACTTGTACAAAGCGCCAGTATAGGGCGCTAATTAATATTTTAATTTGCTGAGAAAAAACCTGTTGACGGATTTGAAAATTACTCTCAGCTAAATTTCTTCCTAACTTTGTTCTAATAATATAATATAATATAATATAATATAATATAATATAATATAATATAATATAATATAATATAATATAATATAATATAATATAATATAATATAATATAATATAATATAATATAATATAATATAATATAATATAATATAATATAATATAATATAATATAATATAATATAATATAATATAATATAATATAATATAATATAATATAATATAATATAATATAATATAATATAATATAATATAATATAATATAATATAATATAATATAATATAATATAATATAATATAATATAATATAATATAATATAATATAATATAATATAATATAATATAATATAATATAATATAATATAATATAATATAATATAATATAATATAATATAATATAATATAATATAATATAATATAATATAATATAATATAATATAATATAATATAATATAATATAATATAATATAATATAATATAATATAATATAATATAATATAATATAATATAATATAATATAATATAATATAATATAATATAATATAATATAATATAATATAATATAATATAATATAATATAATATAATATAATATAATATAATATAATATAATATAATATAATATAATATAATATAATATAATATAATATAATATAATATAATATAATATAATATAATATAATATAATATAATATAATATAATATAATATAATATAATATAATATAATATAATATAATATAATATAATATAATATAATATAATATAATATAATATAATATAATATATTATAATATAATATAATATAATATAATATAATATAATATAATATAATATAATATAATATAATATAATATAATATAATATAATATAATATAATATAATATAATATAATATAATATAATATAATATAATATAATATAATATAATATAATATAATATAATATAATTATAATATATCATATCATATCATATCATATCATATCATATCATATCATATCGTATCATATCTAATCATATCTTATCATATCTAATCATATCATATCATATCATGTCATATCATATATTATATCTATTATTTCATAGTATAATAGATATAATAGATATAAAATAATAGCTGTATATATACAGCTATTATTTATTATTTATTATTTATTATGTATTTATTGATAACATATTTTGTAGTCGTATCATCACCTGTTGGTTTTAGAGGCACTTTATATTAACGAAATGAAACCATTATTCAATACATATATATATACACACACATATATATACATATATATATATATATATGTATTGAATAATGGTTTCATTTCGTTAATATAAAGTGCTTCTAAAACCAACAGCTGATGATACGACTTCGAAATATATTATCAATAAATACATTGTTTGGATTATATTTGAATAAATATGAAGTGATTTAATTCATTATAATTCGTCAGAAACACTTTTAAATAAATAATAACTATAAAAAATGTATATACTTCTTTATAACAAAAAGGAATCCCTTTTATGAAGAATTACCATTTAATCTTGCCTACGAAGCTTTGATTAGTCTCGCCTTAGATAAATAACCTTATTTTTATATTTATTTATATTTATTTAAGTATGTTTTATCAATTAAAAATGCATTGTATTTATGCTGAATTTTACGACAACTGTTACTATTTAATTTTTATGTAATATTAAAAAGTAGAAATCAGGTAGGTATTAAATTTTAAAGGAATTAGTGATGGCATGACGTTTAAGGTAATCGACCAACGACGTACTTTGAAAGAGACTGCAGCATTAAAATGCTGAAGAAATTTTTGCAGATCTGTTTTACACTTCCATTTCGTTGTGTTTCAATTTATCGAAGTTGCATTGGTGTTATTTGGCATTATTTTATTAAGGTATTATTTTTTCTCAAATTTTGTTGTCCTCAAAACCTCTCTCAGGTGACATCAAATATAACGGACTAGATGTAACAGGACAAATTAACCATTAAAAAATGAAAAACGTTCAAATAATGTGATTAAATGAATACACGCTTTACTATTGTATAAGAATAGTAAAATTTCGTTAAGGGTGAAGTATTTTTATGATTTGACAAAATACCTGGGTGAAATATTCTTAATATATTGTTATATTTTAATTTTTATTTTTTCCAAACAGCTTGAAAATTCATAGAATAATTACAACGTCAACATTCGAATGTCAACATTCGAATGTCAACATTCGAATGTGACATTCTACTCGATGACGTTGTTGAAAGTGTATGGTTTGTTATGAGAAAATTCCTTTCTCGTGGAGTCGTGTAAGAGAAGTGTTAAAGTGTCAGTGTGATGGCAACCCCAGTGAAGAAACAAAAAACTCTCGGACATTTTGGCTTCACTAAGCCAATCAAACATTAGAGGAATATAATTTATTTTTTTTAATTCTTCTTTTACTATATTTTAAAGTTTTTAAAAAATGTGTATTTTTTTTGGCACCCGATATATATCATGAAGTATGTTCTGAAAGATTTCAGACTTGTCTTATTTTAATTGCCATAATATTTCTGTTCTACTAAAATTTTATTCTTATGAAACTCACCCTGGAAATATTCTTAAGATATTCTTACAAATTAGGCAATTTTCACCCTGATATTCTTATAGAAGCTATTCTTATAAAAAGAAATGCGTGCATATTGTACGCTAGTTATAACTGCACATCAAATTGCTACAGTCAAGCAGAATCCCTGGTAAAATAATTTTCTGTGGCTGCGTTGAAAAAAATAGAACAACAAAAGTCGATAGAATTATATTTTAAACAAATTTCCTCTTCCTTCACAAAAAGACGTTTGTTTATTTTTCTGGGATTTCAATTGTTCTTGCTACATGTATAAAAATGGGAAAAAGAAAGGTAAAAAAAAATTAGGCTAAAAGATAAGAGTTGATATTTGACTGATCATATGGTGGAGGGAACCACTCAAAAAAAGAAATATTTCTACAATCCAGCTGTACGAGGAAGAAAAATCTACATCATGGATAGGAATATTTACTTTAACGCAGAGAAACAACTGCATAAGGATGGTGGAGTTGCCTGAAGCGAGTCAAAGAGAATGTACTACCATCAACAAAGAAATCTCATCAGAACAATTCAGAATACATTCCGTGATAATTCCTATGGAATAGAGCAAGGCAACTCACATTTAATCGATGAACCAAAGGTTGAAGAGAAACAGCTAGGTTTGGACCTACCAATTTACAAAAACATCCCTGAACACAGCCAGGAACATCAAAATGAAATAGAAGAGCTCTTGTTCAATTGTGATAACATTATTCCATACAAAGACAGATGCCCAATTGATAAAAATAAAATATAGACTCAGGTGGTGTTCCCTGGTGCGATACAAATAGCCAACATTTATACGAGCAGACTTATCAATGGAATAAATATTAAAATCCCTGAAAGATCTTGAGAAAATGATAAGTCAAGTAGCCCCAGTTGTTATGTATTACAAAACCAAATACAACAGTTTCAGCTTGGTAGCTTGCCATCAACATATCATGTATTGTTGATTACGTTATAAGTACCGTTTCATACGTTTGTCCGCTGTCCTGCTGCTAAAACGGAAACCACTCTTATTTCGCTTTTTGAAATAGCGATGACTTAGATGTCTTAACTTTCTTTCTACCTTATACAAATACACCTGTAGTTTGCAATAGTTTGCGACAAGCGATATAATCAGGAGGAGAAGAGGAGAAGCAACATAACCAGGGTTAACGCCATAATAATTGCACATAAATATCGCGGGGAGCTAAGGATTCACCTTTCTATTAAACGATATAAGTTGCGTTTGTGATGAATTAAAAAACAACAGGAATTTCTTTCCATATTCTTCGAAAATGTAAAGGTGAGACTTCAAATTTTCAGCAAGTTTGAGTTGTTCTCAGTTAGTTGCCCTGTGACCAATACCAGTGTACAAGGTAGTGTCGCTAGCAAAGATGCTGTTGCACTGAAATACGTCACCAGGAAGTCATTGAAGAAGAATGTAAACTACGAAGTAAGAATGACTGAGAATAGTACCTTGAGAAACGCCATCCTTTGTAGAATACATATTAGGTGTTTTTGCCTCCAGTATAACATGCGTCTCGGTTTATGTGAAAAAGGACTAAATAATATCAAAAATCACGCATTTAACATCAGAAATCACACTTAACAAAGATTGCTAACTGGTCTGAAAAACCCTTCAACTGATCAGTTTCATCTCGTTGAAACTAAACATGGAAATAATTGCGATGAGCAATGGTAGAAGAATAATGAGCATTAAAGATTAGAGAAAAATGAGTTTCGACCATGTAACTGCAACAAGATACAAATATTTCAATACCAACCAGAAACTATTCAATGAGTTCAAGAGAAGCATTAGAACACGAGTTGGTAAAGACTAAATCCTAAGGAAATTCATCAGTAAATCGTAAAATTCATACCAGTCGTCCTGACAAAATGTCTTAAAATAAGGTGGCTTGTTAATTATTTACTTAATTTTTATAGTGACAACAGCATGATCAGAAATTTCAAAAGGAGGAAAAAGGATACTATACAATGTTCTACAACAAAGGAAAAAAGGAGATGCAAAAACAAAAAATGCTCTTCTGATTTTGAATCGAAAACTCTTATGAAAAAAGATGGTATGTATTTTTGCTGGCTGGAAAGAAAATCAGCAGTAATCTTCTTCTTCTTCTTTATCTTTCGGTTGCTCCCTTTTAGGAGTCGCCACAGCGGATCATACGTCTTCATTTGCTGCGGTCGGCAGCATCTTCCCTTCTCACTGCCATCCCATTCATGTCCTCTTTTATTACATCCATTTAGCGTCTCTCTTTCTCCTCCCTGTCAGATTCATGTCCAACATTCTCCCACGATACAGTTCTCTTCAGTAATCATTCTAGATTTATAGTAATGAATTAGAAGATAATCTTCATGAGGGTTTTAACTGCCAACATCTGATGGTATTAATCGGGATGCAACGTCTAGTATTTAATCATTTTTCAAACAGGACTTTAGACCCAAGAATTTCTGTCAAAACAAATATTTTCCTGATGCTCACAAGAGAGATAATTCTTACATTTACAGTCAAGCAAGACTTCCCTCGTAAAAGTTGTTACTTTATAAGGTCCTATATTCACTTATTTGATCCAAAGTATGCAGCAGAAGATTCTTTCTGATCTTTTAGCAAAGGTAAAACAAACGAAAATAATAAAGTTCTTCTGCTACCTTTTACAGTGCTCGTTGGAAATCCAGAGCGAATACACTGGGTAAAAGAGCAAAGAGAAAACTCAAAAGTTGTGTATAGAGCTTAAAGTTTCGTGTCTTACACTCATCAGCTATACTGGTATATATATATATATGCGCATGCGTAGTTTGAGCACTCTGGTAGGATTTCACAATAACTCTTTAACCTGTGTTTGCTCCTGCAACATGGCCAGAGAGTTATTTCTCAGAAGCTCTGTGCTGCACTGATGAGCCCACAGTACTGTCTGCAGATTGAGTATATATATATATATATATATATATATTACAGGCCATTCAGAAGTACAACAATAGGTAAAAATAGAACAATAGGACACGATAGGTTGTTAACACTATTTAAATATGTTAGTCATTTAATTTGTAGTTAGCGGAGAGGAATTTATTTATGTTGCGACATTTGGCAATCAGTTCACTTGTTTTGTTTAAAAGTTCGCTTTTGTTATGGTAGTTTAAAATTACAAACTATCCTTGTAAATAAAGTGAACATGTGCGTCCATTAGCTGTGTAGGTGTTGGTGTGTTTAATTATCAACCATTTTAGCTTTTGCGTGGTTTTGTGGTTATCTTTCATGTCCGATACTTAGGAAGATAGTGATGTACTGTTTTTGTACTTCCTGTTAGACAGCGACTGCTCATGGCCATTCCATTTGGTTTTAAAGTCTTTCTCTGTTAAACCTGTATAAATCTTTTTCGGAAACTTAGGGGCGGTTACTTCACATTTATAAATGATTGATTCTTTGCGGCAGCAGCAAAATTTTTTACTATTGTTGTAGTTCTGAATGGCCCGTAATATATATATATATATATATATATATATATATATATATATATATGGCTTTTGTAGCAGCTTTTAACCAGTAAAGCTGATGAGTGTAAGGCCCGAAACTTTAAGTTCTATACACAAGTTTTGAGTTTTCTGTTTTCTTATTTACCTTGTATGTATATTTTTATACAGATATACAGTTATTCTTTAAAAAGTATGTATTAAATGTATGTATCATATTTGATAGACCTACAAGCTACATGCTACAAGCCTTGGTTTGAACCTGTAAATTTTTTCAAGTTATATATGTTTTGAAATATCTTAAAGGAGACCCTTGGAATGGATTAAAAAAAATGAATCCAAAGTATTGTCATTTCATAACATTTCCCCTATGATTGTTAATTTTTGCTTAGAATCCAGA
>RDPX01000600.1:80879-117603 GCA_003991215.1 Morbakka virulenta | reverse complement strand
CTTTTTAGGCAGTGTTTCAGGTCCTTTACCCAAACATGAAGCAGAAAACTAATCTTTCATTAAATCCAATAATTGGCAGAATCCGAGAGCCATCCCGATATTCAGCTGCAGTGCAGTTGTATGGAGCATTGATGGTATGTCGTTGCTTAAAGTATAAATTGTTCTTTGGTACTCCAGAAACGGCCAGATGTTGAGTATTTTTCATCTTGCTAATATTCTGTGGCTTTAAAATTAAGTAATCTATGAAAACAATTCACATATGTTTTCATCATTTGCGACATGTTCTAGAAAACTTATTTTAACTACACTCGCATTTCATATTTAATGTCAAGCTGATATTCAATTAAAAATTCGGGGCTTTTTCTCCATTTCCAAAACCGTAGCCACACCCACCTGCCTGCAGTAACATTTTGAAATCTGGGTTCCAATTCATTTTTGGAAGCTACAGTACTGATAATGATATGAATGGGGGTTTTTTCAGGCAATTGGGTAGCATTTTTATGTATTTTTATTTCTATTTATTCCACGTGCTCAAAGTAATGTTTACATGTTCTTGTCATTGTACTTAAAGATAAGTTTTATTTACTGAGAATATTATACTAGGTAAGATTGTATCTCAGAGCTTGAAAACTAGCAGGGAATAGTACTCATTTGCTGATGAGGCCACTAAATTACACTGCTTCCTTATGTCAGGTAAATATCATCGAAAGAAAAAGATATATAGTTCTTTACTTTGAATGGATTCGAAGATTCCTTTCGTGCGACCCCATCTCAAGAGCTATTTCTTTAAGACAGGCATCAGACCTGCTTTGCTTTATGAAGGTGAAACCTGGCCATTGAAGTAATCACAACAAAGGAAGCTGGAAACCACAGAGATAAGGATAGTGCGATAGATGAATGGAGTATCTCTGTGGGAGGACAGATCAAGTGCAGATTTGAGAAGGCGTACCAAAGTGGTCGAAGTGGGGAGAAAGGCTAAAGAGGCTAGACTTCGCTAGTTTAGACACCTAATGAGGAGAGAGGGCGAAAGTATTGTGAAGCAAGTAAAGCATCAGTAGGTGGTTAGAAAAGGAAATAGTGGACGCCAGAAGTTGAAATGGAGAGACAGAGTGCAGATTGATATGAAAACAGTTGGCGCTGAGGATGATGATGCAATACATACGTATATGTTTTAGCCTATTAAGCCAGTACGCACTAAAGGCACCAATTTGAGTTAAGTTGATTGACCAACATTCTTTCTCTTTATGCACTGTTTTGTGGATACCTTTCTGTTCTTCTTTCTGGTTTTTTGGTTGAGAGTCAATTTTTGGTGCCTTTACTATGGATTAGCAAAGTGGCTGACTAGACCTTTCTTTACCAATAGCTAGCTTTACGACCCCATGCTGGTGTACCACTGGGAGACGCGTCCCTTGATTGCCCGCGTGATGGACAATGCGTTGTGAGTTCTCTTTACTTTTGCATTTCCGTTTGTCGTAAGTACACGAGCATCTATTTACAGCACAGATAACTGTGGGCGCAGTTTAAAACCATACCCGGGACTTACAGCTACGGTTGCTTTGTCCTTCGGAGTTTTCCTTCTTCTAGGATGGCTGCCGACCAGGGCTAATGACCCCATTTTAGCCAATCCTGACCAGAAAGTGGAAAGGGACAGGCTTAACTCCGCGGGACGTCAACCCGGTATTTCAAGGTCTCGGAGTGGGCTAATAGGTGTTACACCTTGCCCAAGGTTGACTTGAAGGTAGTTGTGGCAAAGCGTAACCTCATTCGCCTACATCGAAGCTCCACAACCAGATGCAGTTTATCGTCATACCCAGGACTAACATCGGCCTTCTTCCAACTTGACGTTGGAAGACCGGACAAACAAAAAAAACAACATAAAGCTATTTTAATCCTAGTTTATTTTAAGATTTTCATTTCAAAGCGTCGATTAAATTTAAATACTATAGACCTTTGAAAATTTTTTGAAAGATAACAAGTACTAATTTATTAACAGAACTACAAAATCGATTGTTAGAAAGTTACTGATGACAGACTTAGTTATTAAATTACCTACCCCAGAAACAATATAAATGACATTTAAATACAAATTTGAGCTTAAGTTTGATACAGACCATAGAGTGCAACTCCCCAGACGAACATTAAAAACTTATGACAAGACATAATGGACTTATGCAGGAAGTGAGAGACAAAAGAAATTAATGAATGAGATGATATCTTAACCAAACGAAAGTCGTTCTAATAGAAATACCATCTACGTAATACGATACCTTAAAAACAATACAATGTCATTCAGGAAATCAATACCAGAGAAAAACCCAACGCTATCTGGTCATTTACTATTGTACTGCAATGGCATCACAATCTACTAATTGACCAATTACAATTAATGACTCTGTAGATTTATCTTCAATATAAGAGCAACTGTACGTCCTTTAATTAAGTAAGGAATCAGTTACATCTGGGGCAAGTGAAGAAAGAACTTCAACTGGTATTTTTATTTGACGGGAAGAACATCAGGTATTGTAGATATATCTTAGCTTTTTCAAATAATTTGAATTTTACATCCTTTTAAATCAAATGTAATAATCAGTGTAATTTGGTTGCGTAACGTTTACTGATTGATAGTTAACATTAGAGGATTTTATACTCTTTCTAAAAAATTATGCAATAGTTTCTATAAACATTCTGTCTTTTCTTTGAGTCACTGAGCTCTTGGGGATAAATATTCAACATTTATTGAGTAGAGAAAACATTAAAATAAATTCTTGCTTTCCTTTTATGCTTTTTTGATACATATACAGGCTTATGTATGTATACATATATGAATGCTAAGCTCATAGCCGTATATATTAAACGGGAAAATTAAACAAAAGCAACGAGTTACTGACATAAACAGGACATGGACAAAACTATGACAAAAACAAAAATGAATTGAGGAATAAGAAATTAGAGTGTACAGAAATGTAGCAAAAATAGTGAAAATATGAAATAGTTGACCAGATGGTGTATTGAAATCTTGGATCATCATTTGATGACCAAATCAGCTATTTTTGGGAATTTTATATACATACCTATATACATATATATACATATATATACAAATAGCAAAATTAAACAAAAACATGTGTGTGTATATTCAACGTAATGTTTACATATGTATATATAACGTGTCCGGTACACTTTTTTGGTAACTCTATAATCCAAGGGAATTTTCTGCCAGTTGTGGATCAAGTTTTACACTAGTCAGTTTTTTAAGTTCTCAAGTATACCAAGTTTTCTTTGCTAATAGCATTCATGTAACCTGTTTCAATCGGCAGTTCTGTTCAAATAAGGTAATTTTCAAATGTCAGCAATAAAAATTTATTTTAGATTTTGTTGGCTTCATGCAAAACCAGTGTCTTTTTCTATTTAAAACTGTTTTATTGAAGTGAGAATGATAATATATTGTTAACAGTTTGAATTGTTATTTGCTGGTGGGGGCAAAACGTGACTCTCACAGCTCAAGACCTCACAAGACTATAAAATAATATCATCTGAGTTCGTTATTTGATATTACTAACCTTAAAAATACGACAGCATTATGCTGGAAATACGTCTTATTCAAATCAATATTTATTGCTGCCATGGTACTACGCTCTGCATTCTTAACCAAATAATTTTACAACCGTATATTGCATTAACCATTGTTTTCAAAACTTGAAAGAAAGTACAGAGCTCTATAAAAACACATTTAATAGAGTTCATTAATTAAATCTGATTTCCTAAGGGAGAAATCGGTGTCTATATATAGAGGTAAGCTTCTAATTACTTACAAGCTGTCCAACAATTTATTTTTAATTTATATATATATATATACATTACTCATTCAGATTTTAAAATTGCCTATTTCATATATATATATATATATATATATATATATATATATATATATAAATATACATATATACATACATATATACATATAAATATATATATATACATATAATATATAATAAATATATGTATGTATACATATATACATATATATACATATAAATATATATATATATATATATATAAATCCAGTATAGTATACAAAATAACTAGACAAATTTAGCAGTTACTACTAGTTTCATGTTTTCTTAACAATCTTCAAGCAATCTTCAAACAATCTTCAAAGGCAGTTTGAAGATTATTAAGAAAACATGAAACTAGTAGTAACTGCTAAATTTGTCTAGTTATTTTGTATACTATACTNTATATATATATATATAAATATACATATATACATACATATATACATATAAATATATATATATACATATAATATATAATAAATATATGTATGTATACATATATACATATATATACATATAAATATATATATATATATATATATAAATCCAGTATAGTATACAAAATAACTAGACAAATTTAGCAGTTACTACTAGTTTCATGTTTTCTTAACAATCTTCAAGCAATCTTCAAACAATCTTCAAAGGCAGTTTGAAGATTATTAAGAAAACATGAAACTAGTAGTAACTGCTAAATTTGTCTAGTTATTTTGTATACTATACTGGATTTATAAACGCTCTGGAAACATTGAGCATTCTTAGTGAACATTGGTATACTTTACTAATATTACTATATATATATATATATATTTCCCATCAGCAGATGAACAAATTAAATTTCCAGAGTGCTCAATATTTAGTAATGTGGACCCAATGTAAGTTAAAATTATATTTTAATATTTCTGATAAAAGTACATAACTCATGAGTGTCTTGCTCCCGCTTTCATCAGATGTACACATAAAAAATTGCTAAAAATCTCTGCACTTATATAAAGTTGAGAAAGTAATTAAAAAGTCATTTGAAATTTTAGTGGTCAGGTGGGATAAATTTGTAGTTCTTTAGATGTTTATTGACGTGTCGCCATGTAGAGATTAGTTCAGATCTTTTTCTTAATAGTTTCAATTTGGACGTAATTATGTAAAATTTCTTGGTCAGAGGTTGCACGTTTTCCTGCCATTAACAAACGGGTGGGCATAAACGATCACTTTCCAAATCAGAGTTGGTGTTATGTTCTTCTTTTGTAAATTCCAGACATATTTCGGAAGTTCTGTTGAATTAGCTTAATGTTCATATTTGAAGGAATTCTTTTGTAAATACCATCTTTCTTTAACTGTTTTTTCGGTCCATCCAATGTCGTTCACGCCTTCGTCGTTTTCTGATGATTTGACAGTATCTTGGTAGATCACGTGCTTATCACGGCAGTTTCCATTCAAAGGGCAAGAATCCTTTTTGCGACAATTACAAGGATCCATCTTCTTGTTTGTTTCTTCTGCTAGTATTTTCTTATTGTGTGACGTTATGATGCTGGATACATTTGGTAGACAGCTGTAGTTAACCTACAAATTGGTTCTATTAAACAGTTTGTGCAATCTGCGCTTTTTGGAGAAGTATTTATCGATAAGTTTCAGAAATCTTTTGGCAACATTTGTTTTCACGTTTGGGGTAAAAGGTGGGTTGAACCAAATTATTCTCTCCGATCTGGACCTGTTGTTTTTTGTTGTTGTATTTAATGCTGTCCTTAAAACCATTTTTTCGTAATGCGTTGTTGTAAAATGATGCTGCACGATCAAATATGTTTTTATTTGAAGAAACGCTGTTCATTCGTTCTGATATTATACTTGGGATACCTTTGTTTATATTTTGCGGGTGGTTAGAATGAATGTTGACATTTATGGGTTTGCTGTTAGGCTTCGAATAGGGTTGGTATGTAGCAGTTGTGAGATCAAGGCTGACGTCTTTATGGAAATCAACGAAACTACACACACAGACACACACACACAGATAAATAAATATATATATATATATATATATATATATATATATATATATATATTATATTACGCTCTGCATTCATGTATTGAGCACTTTAATACGGATAACCAAATCGAAAGCTTTATATATATATATATATATATATATATATATATATATAAAACAAAGATTTTACTTAAAGCAAATTTGTAATTCAAATATATCTCACTGTTATTATATCTAGGCAGCGAATGCCACAAGGAAAAAAAACACAGAGATGAGTTGATTTAAATTTTAAAATGTACCTAGATTAGTGTTAATTGCTTAAGCATTGACTGTATTTGTTAATCTTTTCTTTCAATTTCGTAGTGACAACAAGTCAGACTATCAACCTATCAACCATGGTCAATTGCTTTTCATCAAAAAGGTAAGCTATCTTGCATCAATCTTGCATTGTAATTTTTTAAAACAGATAATCTTACATGGTAAGATGATACCGTAAATTGTGTGCGTATATATGTATGCTTGTTTACATACGTGAAGGCTTAATTACTAGTCTCAAATCATTGTTGAAATGAAATAAATTAAAACCCTTATGAAATTTCGTGTAGTAATAATGAGCTCTCTCATCCAGGTACAAGCTTCACATTTTTATGAGGCTTACAGGTTAAAATTAACACTTTTTAATATTTATTTGTTTCTACTAAAATTATTTTGATTTTTAGAAACTAATTTTTTATACAAGTGCATGAAATATCTAGTTTCCAGTTCCTAATGCTGATATCCTTATGAAAATGAAACAAGGTTTAATATTACCTGGAACTCCATAACGCCAAAAGTGAATTGTCTTGATAACAATATTTACTTTTTGATTACACATTTACTGAAACGTTTTTATCCTCTATAAATATTCGTAATAAATAAATAAGTAAATAAATAAATAAATACATAAATAAATACATAAATAAATAAATAAATAAATACATAAATAAATACATAAATAAATAATAAATAAATAAATACATAAATAAATACATAAATAAATACATAAATAAATAAATACATAAATAAATAAGTAAATAAATAATTAATAAATAAATAAATTAATAAATACATAAATAAATAAGTAAATAAATAATAAATAAATAAATAAGTACATAAATAAATTTAGTAAATAAATAATAAATACATAAATAAACACATAAATAAATAAGGAAATAAATAATAAATAAATACATAAATAAATAAGTAAATAAATAATAAATAAATAAATAAGTACATAAATAAATAAGTAAATAAATAATAAATACATAAATAAACACATAAATAAATAAGGAAATAAATAATAAATAAATACATAAATAAATATGTAAATAAATAATAAATAAATAAATAAATACATAAATAAATAAGTAAATAAATAATAAATACATAAATAAATAAGTAAATAAATAATAAATAAATAAATAAGTACATAAATAAATAAGTAAAATAAATAATAAATACATAAATAAACACATAAATAAATAAGGAAATAAATAATAAATAAATACATAAATAAATATGTAAATAAATAATAAATAAATAAATAAATACATAAATAAATAAGTAAATAAATAATAAATACATAAATAAATAAGTAAATAAATAATAAATAAATAAATAAATAAGTAAATAGATAAATAAATAAATTTTCAAACGGAAACATTTGGCTATTGTGCTATTGGAAAATGTTTTCATTGCGTTTTATGTTTATTTGAAATGGAGGCAGTATTACCTTTATGCTGACATATCGGAAAACTCATTATATTAAGTTAACTCAATAAAAAAGCACAAGAGAATGTATTTGTGCCTTATCTACATACTGTTTGGTGTGTTGAAAAAGTTTTTTTGTTAAAGGAGACACCCTAAGAAAAGAGTTAAATATTTTCAACTGAAGATTATTGCTATTATTATTATTATTATTATTGATTATTATTATTATTGAAATTGGATCTCACAAAATGAAAACTCTGCAAGACTGTTAATTTTTTGAGAATGGATTTTAGCTAGGGTTTCCAAATAATTCAATTCCCTCATCAAAGACAACAGTAGGCCACAACCTATGACTTCTTTAATGAAATGACTAGGTAAGGCTGGTTTTATACCTTGGTAATGCGGACCTACGTGTGGACAGGGGTCAAGTTGTTTCGAGGAGTGGCGTCATACATATGTTGTGTTTGTTTGTGTTTCTTTCGTTAGTGCTGGAAGCCTTATTTCTGTAGAAAATATTGTTGATGTGATTGCTGGGAATGGATTGTTTTTTTTATTTTTCTTGTTGCTGTGTTGATTTCCTTGTCTAATGCGACATTGGCGAAGGCAGGACTCTCCTGCCTTCGCCAATGTCGAAGGCAGGAAAGTCCTGAAATTTTAGTCTGTAAACTACTTTGTTCCTCTCATGAAGTGCGACTGGGTCCTTTAGTTTTGACAGAACTGTCAAACTCCTACATTGGCGAATCAAAGCATTCCTTATTTCCTTATTTTTTTGGATTTTAAAACAAAATGGAAAAGTAATGAGTCTTAAAACTAAGCAAATCTAACATATATATTTATATTTAAGCTTGCAACTTATATTTTATGTTGCTAATGTCAATCGATTAATTTCTTTTACAGCAGCGGTAAGGAGGAAGGCCCCTATATGCCAACAGATGTTACAGTTGGCTTTCAAAGGCACATTCATACACCAAAGGAGCCGTCTATGAGCATGTTTCCTAATTTCGCACCGTTTTCGGTTACACCAGAGGAACAGAGAAAACAATGGCAAATACGAAAACGTGGCTCAAAAACCAAGCAAAGTGGGTCCTTAAAAGAAATGTAAAGAAACAAGTATTCTGCAGAGCTAAAGCACAGGAGGATGCGTATGTACCTGTTACCTCTGTATTACCAGAGGGTAAGCTTAAATCCAAGGTGGCAGTATCTTTCTTTCTGAAGAAGATCCCAGGAATAGTCTTCTGTCAAAGACAGGTCAAGAAAAACATCCAAAGAAGCCTTCAAACAGATATAATTTGGAAATATGCTCCTTCAGTTGTGAAATAAAGTTAGGGTGAAAGGACAACCATTAGTAAAGATCGTTACAGTTAATATTTAACTGTCGTTCACCCCTTCTAACTCTATGACGACTGGGTCACTTTGGAAATTCTGAAAACTAAAACCCTTTTTTCGTTTTAACAAAGTCTTAGGCTTGCTGAAATGGCTCTTTCTATTTTTACTAGTTTTCTTTAAGTAATTACATTTGTATGGGTATTAATACCTATTGATTCACGTTTTAAAATATAATCAAAAACACTGAACTTACACCGGAAAAGACTCTTGTTAAAAATGTCGTTAAGGAAGTCTCCCAAAGAAAACATATTGTACATACAATGTAACATTCTACAAAAAGATAGGAAAATCAATAGTGCAAACTCTTAAAAAGTAAATTAGTTTTTAATAACGATAGTAATTACATGATGTGTAAATATTATTTAGTAGAGGAAAATGAGTTTTTATTTTTGTTGAAAACTGACTAGCGGACCACATTTTATTCCACGAGGGAACTTCTTATTACATTTTAGTAACTCTCTTTTCATTCACCCTTTCAGACGACCTATAACGCTGAAATTATTTAGGTCTATTCTTGTCAGTAATATTGTAATTTTAATCTTTAAAGAAGAAGTACTGACTTTTGTCACAGTTCTTGAAAGTAATAGTTTTCCAAAGTTTTGTGTTCAATTTCACCGTATCAGATTCACTTCTAAAATCAAATATTAGAAAGAAATTAGTAAACAACGGTTCACCAGTGCTATCCGGCCAGCAACTTCACATTTGGATCAAGAGAAAAACGGATGGGGGATGGGGGGGGGGTTTCGTTTCGGCTCTTTAACCTTCTGACAACCCTCTTCCCCCGGTGAGTGACCCTCTTTGGGGTCTTTATGCTGCTGATGCTGGCGGGATTGTGGCTGCATGATAGATTGTGCCACCTTGCCACTTGCAGCTGTTGTGTTGATCATCCTTCAGACAATTGTCCCAATCTTTTCAAGCCAGGCGTTGTCGTCCCTCTTCAGCCAGGTAAGGAGCGAGGCCTTTTCTGCTGGTTCCTGTATCTGCTTTCTCAGTTGTTTTACCTCTGTTGTGGTGAATCCCATCTCCTGTTTAAAGAGACAAAGAAATTTCTTGTCAACATAGCCTCTTGCTCCTACTCCTAGATGGCTATGGCTTGCCGTTCAACCTTTCTCCTCGCACTCATCAATGAGATCCTCATATCTCCGCTCTTTCCTTTCCTCCGCGTCATACATATTTGATTCCCATGGCACTGTCAACTCAAGGAGATGCATAATCTTCCTTTTCTCATTCCAGATGACGATGTCTGGTCTTTGCCCTGTGAATACTATAGGGAAAACAAGAGGTTGGTCAATATCTGCAGCTATATTCCATTTCCCCTCCCATCTGGTGCCCTTCTGCTTCACCTTTCCTGAACTACCACCTTTGTGATGCGCGCCACCGACAGTACGAAAGTTAACTTCCTTCAATACTTCTTTTTGTAGGATTTTCCCTGAATTGATCTTTTCACTCTTTTCTTTCAACACTCTTGATATTACTCTCAGCACCTGGTCATGCCTCCATGTGTACCTTCCCCCTTTTAGACTAAGCTCACTATTCGACAGAATATGTTTCAGCGTTTTCTGATTCCCACATTTGCATAACTCATCATCTGCTATTCCCCATTTCATTAGATCTCACGCAGCTGGCAGCACATTATAGGAAGACTAGATTAAGAAGCTGTTTCTTGCTGGTTCCCATTTCCAAAGTTCTTTCAATGAGAGCATCCTCTCCACCACTGCCTCCTGCCAACGCAAACATTGACCCTGCTGAGCACAACCAACCAGTTTCCTTTTCTCCTGTTCCTTCTTACGTACCCAACTACCGCATCTCTCCATTCCTTGTCTGAACTTGTGCAGAATGTCTTGAAACTGTTGACACCTAGCCCTATCCGTCCTGACTGCACAGCACTAATAATGTCTCTGTGTTGCAACGCTGTCTCTGCTTTCTCAACGTCTTGTTCTGCCACCCATCATCTTCCTGTCCACACATCTGGTGGGTCCTTATTGATCAGCTGGTCTTTGGAGCACCTAAGCGTCATTATCGCTCGTACCTTCCCAGCTTTTTACTTTTTTATTGAAGCTAAACAGACATATATAAAGATAAACAAATTACCAACAGAACAAAGGTTATGTGATCAGGCTTTTGACAATAAAAAAATGAATGGTTCACTACAGTAGACATGGAAGAAATCCGTAGAAATTTGGAAGTGGAATTTAAAGAAAGAACCTTGGTGGAAAAGGAGGATAAAAGGAACAATCCAACAACTAAGAAAGCACGTGAATATTTTGCAAAGAAATAAAAGAGGAGATATCATTAGAAAGGAAAGGTATAAAGAACTGGAGAAAAAATATCAAATTAAGAAAAAAGGAGACAATGTCGTTATTGAAGAGCTGAAGCAAAAACTGCAGACGAAAGTAGCAAAACTGAAGAGGTATGAAGAGAGAGTTAATCAAGTTAGAATTAATAGGTTGTTTCAGCAAGACCAGAATAAAATATTTCAGGAATTTAATGGAATGTCAAAAAGTGAAGACATAGCACCAGATGCAGAGGAAAATGAACAACTTTGGTCTAGTATTTGGGGGAACGAGGTGCAACACAATAAGGATGCAGTATGGTTGAAGGAATTAAAAGATGAATGTGGGGAACAAGACAGGG
Source organism: Morbakka virulenta (assembly GCA_003991215.1). NCBI lineage: Eukaryota > Metazoa > Cnidaria > Cubozoa > Carybdeida > Carukiidae > Morbakka > Morbakka virulenta. Next base: position 106,023 of record RDPX01000600.1, on the reverse strand, counting down.
TGACATAATGATAGACTTTGTAATGTTAACAGCACAGGCAAAGAAGATACTAAGCAGGAAAGCACCTGGACCTGATGGGGGCCAAGGGTACTGGATAAAAACGTTGACATCGCTACATGACAGGATCGCCAAACAAATGAATGAAATGATAAATAGCAGGATTCCTATACCTGCCTGGATGACAATTGGCAGAACATTGTTGTGCTAGAAAGACCCGCAGAAAGGAAATGTGGTTGATAACTCTGGACCAATATCTTGTCTAACATTAATGTGGAAACTGATGACAGAAGTAATTGCTGATAGTGTATACAAGATGCTAGAAAAAAGCGATGTTCTACCAACAGAACAGAAAGGATGCAGAAAGAAGAGCAGAGGAACGAAGGACCAACCTTTTATTGACAAGATGATCCTTACTGATTGCAAAAAACGACAAAAGAAACTCGCCATGGCATGAGTGGATTAATGACATAGTACCCCACTCCTGGATAGTCGAATATTTGAAAATGGCACAAGTACCACAAAATGTGACACGTTTTCTTCAGCGATCAATGAGGAATTGGAAAATGGAATTGACGTCATGTGGAGAGTCTTTCGGAATAGTAAACATTAAGAGAGGAATCTTTCAAGGAAACAGCCTTTCTCCACTTATTATTGTAATTTCTTTGATACCTTTGTCAAAAGTATTGCACAAAGCTAAAGCAGGGTTCAGGCTTGGAGACGTGAAAATCAACCATCGTTCATTCATTGATGATTTAAAGATATTTGCTAAGAACAAGAATGAAATTGATAGTCTTGTGTCGACAGTGCAAGTGATAAGTCAGGATATTGGAATGCAGTTTTGGGTAAAGAAGTATGGCGTTACTATCATGAAACGAGGGAAATTGGTCAAAAGTGAAGATATAAGACTAACAAATTGAGAAAGTATTGTGGAGGTGAAGGAGATGAAAGAATTCTTCCGAAAGGAATACTTGCGACGATTCAATCTCATTATGAAATCGAAATTGAACGGTAGGAACAAAATATTGACAGCAAACACCTGGACAGTGTCACTTATTAGATATGGAGCAGGCATACTTTGATGGACTAAGAATGAGCTGCAAGAGATCGATAGAAGAACAAGAAAAGTTATGACAATAAACCAGGAACTTTATCCAAGGAATGACGTTACAAGGATATACGTTTCAAGAAAGAGAGTGGAAGAGGTTTAATGAGTTGTGAGAGCTGTATAAAGGGAGAAGAAAATGACCTGAGTTGGTACATAAAGAACAGCAGAGAGATTCTCTTGAGAAAAGTAGGGGAAGTCAATATTGTTAATACCGAGGACGCAATGGAACCAAATGATTAGAAATAGTCTAAGAGCCAGGAAATGGAAGAAGAATGGAAACAGAAGGTGATGCATGGACAGTTTGTGATGGACAAGGAAGGAGTGAATTGGGATAAAGCATGGCAATGGCTTCCAAAGGGATATTTAAATGGATCTACAGAGGCACTGATATGCAGTGCTCAAGAACAAGCTTTAAGAACGAATTACACAAAGTTTCATATTGATAAGAATGATGATTTTCCACTGTGCAAATTGTGCGGAGAAAAAGGAGAAACTATTAGTCATCTGGTTAGTGAATGCTGTAAATTAGCTCAAAGGGAGTACAAGAAAAGACATGGTAATGTGGCACTATATATTCATTAGCAACTTTGCAACAAAGGAGGCTTGGAAAGAGCTGAGAAATGGTATGAACAGCAACTCGAAGCAGTAATTAAAAACGACAATTTCAAGCCCTTATTGAATTTCACCATTCAGTGTGATAGATTTATTGAAACGTAGATAAGAGGAACAAAGAAGTGAAAAATAATCGATATTGCTGTGCCAGGAGATTTAGGGGTAGCAGAAAAAGAACTTGAAAAGATTGAAAAGTACCAAATGTTGAGAGAAGAAATAGGTCATGTATGGCAAATGAATACAGTTACGGTGATATCCGTAGTAATTGGGAGTCATTAAAGACAAGTTTGAAAGATACATGGAGAAGATGGGTGTAAAGATTGCGATGGCAATTATTCAGAAAACGGCACTGCTTGAAATAGCGAGGATACTGCGAAAAGTCTTGTCTCTTCAGAGAAACAGGAGAAGGAACTTTGAGACCCCTAGTGACTTGTTGTTACCCCCTCTCAAAGATAAAAGAACAAAAGAACTTTCCAGACAACTATGTCTGAGATTTACATTATTGACAATAATAATAATAATGGAAACTTTATTTTTACATCCGAACACATACAATTACAATCTCACTATTAAAGGTAGTTTTCATTGGCCTACCTATTTAACAAAATTAAATATATTACTAACAAAATTAATAAAACGACAATAGTTCAGGGTTTGTCCATGGTTGATTCTACGACAGAATATTTAGTATGTAGTGCGAATGATTATATTAGAGAGTCTGGTTGAAAGAAAGCGCTCGTGTTTGTTGTCGATGTTCAAAGCGTTGCACATTTCACTGAAAGAAATACCAGATTTACCGAATATACCTAAAGAGCTCATGGAGAGATTTACGAAACTAATTTCGAAAAGCTGGAATGCAAATCACGAATCAAAGAACGATATTTTTCGTATTTGTGAGTAGTATTTTTATCCAGGTTTGTTTCATACCCAACCGTCAATTAAAATATGTATAAGTGTTTATGTGGAGTAACTAAAAGCAAATCAGGTCGAAAGATGTCTCCAGTTATAATATATGGCGATTGGAATCCACAAATATCAGCATATATTGCACAGCCTTCAAGAGATTTGAGAGGACCTGCTAAAAACTGAAATGTTGAGTTGTGTCACTAAGGCTGGCGAAGGGTTTCTGGTTCAAATCAGGAAGAGCAAGAAGACGATAGACTGAGTTTGGATAGATTTTTACAAGTTGCAAGGGTGTAGTTCAAATAACGAATGCTAAGCTGAAGATATTCTTGGGTAGCTTTTTTTGAACTTCAGACCAAAACCTGTTATATTTCGAAGTGGCGTTGTCAAACAGAAATGAGAGAATGGTACCTTGAATAGTAAGAAGACTTTGTAAACGCCCCTTCTGTTCTGTCTGCAGAGCTTTTAAGACTTCTTTTGTCTTTCTGTAAATATCTTGTTGTATATTGGTACTATTGCTTGTGTTTTTCCACAATGTTCGGATATTATGATTTGGTGAGGACTTTAAAGCGTTACGGGTGACAGTTTGGCACTGTAGAAGTTTTGTAGTAGGTAGCTCCGAGATGAGTCCAAATTGAGATTTGAAAAGATTAATAGAGCTAAGAGTGGCACTTGTAGGCAAATCAAGCCACTGGCGTATGTATTTATAGACCAGGTTGTCGGGATTTTCTGCCACCCAAGTCTTAGAAACATTTGAAACAGTAAGGTGCCAGGAAACCTTTGGGAGTGCAAATTCACTATAGAGGCTCAGTTTAGTTTAGGATGGCTGAATAATAACAATAGTAATAATAATAATAATAGTAATCATAACAATAGTAATTCAGAATTATTTTTCCCATGTCTACATGTAAAATTTGTTGAAAGATGTTACTACCGTAAAAGTCGATTTAAGCTTTTCTTTCCTTAAGTCACATCATTTCAAAACCTTATAGAAAGTTATTAACAATTCTAGGTCCACCCGTGGACCAGAAATCATAAAATCTGGTTTCTGATGTGCTGGAGTAACCGACACCATCCAACAACCCCGCAATGTTTAGATAACATCAATGGACTCATAAATCCTTAAAGGTTTTGTAGAGTTTATTCAAACCACAAAAGTATGAAATACAATTGCTTTCTCATGATTTGGCTTTGTTAATTGATTAAGAACTAGAATTTAGAAATAAGAACTTAGAAAAACATCGAGAAAACATTGGTTTTTCAATTATTTTCTTTTTATCTACGAAAAGCATTCTAGTGATTATAGTATTTTCTGCACTGAAAGATAATCCTGTATAAATCTTCTTTCTTCTTTCTTTCTCATTCGACTGGTCTAATCAGTGACCGTCGTAGCAAATACACATTCTGCATCTTGCTCGGTCCTGTGCCATATCACTTGTCAGGCCTTTAGCTGTCATATCATTCATAATGTTGTCAGTCCACCTGCGCTTCGGTCTTCCATTTTTGCTTCATCCTGACAGGTTCATTCTCATACATTTCTTTCCTACATACTCTCCATCTCTCCTTTCTACATGGCTATACCATCTCAACCGTATCTCTTGCAACATCTTGGAAGCTTCCCCGACACCAACTCCTCTCCTTATTCCTTCATTTTTAATACGGTCAAATATCGTCACAGCAGATGCTCAGCACAGCATTCTCATCCCTGCTAAGTCTAACTGGCTTTCTTGACTTCTGGTTAGCCACACTGTTTCCATCTGGGACAACATAGAAGGTCGTACTACAGTCGACTACCTTGCCTTGGAATGTCTTTAGCATGTGCTTCTTGTATAACACATCATTGCCTCAATTTCTACGGATGGTTGAGCCGAGATATCTCTCTTATCTCCTTAGCTTCGTGGACGTCTACACCATCGATCTTTATTGCCCTTCAATCTACTTTATTGTTTATACGGAAGTATTCTGTCTTTAACCTGCTGAACTTCTATTCCCTCCTTTTGATTTGGCCTCTCCAGAACTCCCGTTCTCGTTTACTTTCACCTTCGTTTCATTGACAAGCACTACATTTTCAGCAAACATCATGTTTTACGGGCAGTCCCTTATTACTCTGTCCGTCAGCTGGTCCATGAATATGGCAAAGAAGAATGAACTCGGTGTAGAGCCTTGGTGTAGTCCCGCTTTGACATTGAATGGTTCTGTTGTTCCTACAGCACTCTGTATCACGGTATTAACATCCACATACATATCCTGTATCGCCCCAACATACCTCGTCTTCACGTCTTTGCTTCTGAGACAGTGCCGCAGGTTTTCCCTTGACACTATGTTGTATGCCTTTACCAGGTCAATGAAGATACAGTGAAGCTGTTTTTTTTCTTCTCTACGTTTTTCTACCACTGTACTCAAGGCAAATATGGAGTCCATAGTGCTCCTACGTGGCATAAATTCTAGCTGCTCATCTATAGCCTGTACTTAACTACTAACCCTAACACCTACCAGCAGTTCCCAAAGATTCACAGTGTGATAAGGAGCTGCATGCCTCTAATTTTCACAGTTTCAAATGTTTTTTTGTTTTTGAATATCGAAACAAGGGTGGTTTTCATTTACTCTTCTGGAATTTTTCCAGCATCTAGAATGTTGTTGAACAGCGTTACAAGAAACGCCAGACCTCTCCATACCAGAATATTCAAGACTTTATTTGGTATCTCATCAGGTTCCACTGCTTTTCCATTCTTGATCTTTTTTGGTGCTTTCTTCACTTCCTCCTCCCTCATTCTCGTGGACTTGCTCCACTTGCATTCTCCTTTCCCTAGGGTTTTGAAGCAGCATTTACATCTCTTCAAGATATCCTTTTCGTCAGTTAGCACCCTTCTATTCTTATTATTTATCATCTTCACCTGTTGAAAATCCCCAGATGCCTTCTTCATTTATTTTTATGTGCTGTATATCCGCTTTTGTCCCTCCACAGTATATAGATAACCGGATATATATATATATTTCAAGATCATGCAAGAAATATATGAATATATGTCTTGCATGACTAGTTCTTGGCTACCTCTGATTTTGCTTCTCGTTTTGCTTTCAGGTACTCATCCCTGTTCCTGATTCTTCTATGAAGCTTTGTAGGATTTCCTTTTTCTTCTGAACAGCATCCTAAACCTCCTTGGATCAACAACAAGGTTTTTTGTTTTTTAATCTTCACTCCTGTACTTTTTCTGAGCACTGCTTCTTCCACACACCTAATGGCTCTTGCTATTTTCCCCAGTCGACAGGGAATTCCTTCCCCCAGTTCGCTCTGCAATTCGGATACGAACTCTGCTGCAAGTCCCTTGTCCTGCAGCTTCACAACCTTATCTTAGCAAGCTTCTTTCCTGTCCTCTTTGTTGTTAACAGTGTTCGTGGAGTGCACACAACGGGCCCATGCTGGGTTGTTACACACTTGCTGGCACATTAAGGTCATATGGATCTTTGCTACTGTATAGTGTAAAAATCCAGCTTAATGTGAATTTTTAAAATTATTGGATTTTGTGGATTTATACAAGGTTTTTCAGATTAAAGCCGGATTAAGGGGATTGGTTTATCCCTTTTAGTGGGATTTAATCCCATTAATTAAGATTTATTGGATTTAATAGATTTCTTCGGGTTTATTGGATATTTTTGTGGATTTTTCCTAATCATGCACCAATTTTTTCCTTGTAATCCAACCTTCAATTTCCATGGTGTCTTAGATTTTTTAACCTACTTAGCTTTCTTTGTTTTCGTGTTAACATTTCTACAAGTTCATTATTATAGCTATTAAATCGCGTTAATTGTAGTTAAAAGCTTTTCTGCTGTCATTCATCTGCACCCTAGACGCTGAAGTAAAAGAATACAAGTGAGCTGTTATGAATACGGAGAAGAAATATAGGATTGAGAAAGCTAGTCACTTTTTCTGATTTTTGTATAGTTCCATACCATTTGTCATCCATATAGGTTACTAACTGTTTTACTTTTATTTTTTGGGCACTGAATTTATTGCGCAGAAGGAAATTTGTGACATGGACAATAGGGAAAATTTGTAGTTGTACTTTACGCTAATATTAATGTATTATCTCAGCAGGCTGCATCTTCCCATGCGTTTGATTCTGGCACCAGCAAAGGTTAGACCACACAGGTGAAAAAGACCATAAAAAGTGTGGTAAAGCACCACAGCCCAAACCAATGAAATGGGCTGAAACACCAACCTCTAATCCAAAGAATCTGTGTGTATTGAAAAAGGACCTGTTGATCCAAATTGAAGATTTGGAACGCCCCGTAATGTTTTCATTAAAGTAACTGAATTTACAAACAAAGTTTACCATATTGCTATGTTTGGAGTTCTTAAAATGTTGACTGCTGTTTTGTATGTGATATCAATAGTGCAGTTTTGCATAGATTGTTGAGGAAAATACACATATATAATAAAATGGGCCTAGTGGATCAACTAATTATATGAGATAACTCTCCACATATTATATTTTGTCTTTTACTGAAATGTTTTTCCATGCCCTAAAGGAATTCTTGGCCATTTATTGCAGATATGACATATCACTAAAAGGCTCCATTGAAAGTAGATTATTTGCCCATCTAAAAATGTCTGTTGTAACTTAACTTTTGGATCACTCTCTTTGTTACTCTTCCTGATCAACTTGTTATGCATGCAACTAGTTTTTTTGGCTTTTGTAGTAACAATTTTTTACGACATAAGGTTACTAGCCTTATGCAAAACCAGACTGGATATACTGCCAGTAGGTCAGTCCCATGCATGAATTTAGCCTACAGCTGGCCAAAGGTCACTGCAGTTACCGTCTTCCGGATGTGCTCCTCACGTGTAGAAGCCTCGGACCCAACATGCATGGTGCCTGCATAGTTCGGTGCCAGAGGCGGTGAACTAAGGGGGCTCAGGAGACAGGTGGCCCGTTGCTGCGATGCGGCTGGAGGATCAAGGTAGCAAGGTATGCAATCAAACATTTATGCACAGCAAAAGGGACGTACATGTCAAACAGATATGGAAGAATTAAAAGCTTTCATTCGAGTAATCCTTATCATGTTTATAAATAAACCACCAACTATTCATCATTACTGCGAAACTGACTTGTTTATTGACAACGAATGCATTCAGAATGTAATGAAACCTGAAAGATTCAAAGATATCTTGCAGAATCTTCATTTTGCCGACAACGAAACCTGAGGTGTAGCTGATAGTGGTTACAAAATTAGATCCATAGTAGAATGTTTGAAGAAAGCATTTTCAACAAAAATGCCAGATTCGGAACAAGGGAGTATTGATGAACATTTGGTTAAGTTTACTGGACGTTGTACAATGAAACAGTACGTTAAAATGATGACCATCAAGTGGGGCTCTGGTTTCGATGTGATGCTGTCACTAGATATTTGTACCAGTTCGAATTGTACTTGGGAAAAAAGCATCTTTTGAATACAACTGTGATGTACAAGTTGTAATTGATCTGAGTAAGAGTTTGATAAATACCTTTTGCACACTGTTTTTGACAATTTCTTTAACAGTCCGGCAATCTTCAAGCTTCTGTTTTATCAGGGTATATATTCTATTGGGGCTGTACGTAACGATCGGAAACAAATGCCTTCTCTTCCAGCTAACAACACAATGAAAAGGGGCGATTTTCAAGTCATATATGTCAAGAAAACAATTTGTCAAATCGTTTGACAACAAAGGAGTGTTGATGATTGGAAGTAATATAGAAGGAGCATAGTGTCAATAGGAAGACGTATGAGAGGTTCAGCATCAAAATGTCAGATGCCATGCCCTGCTGTTATCAAGCAATACAACAAAAGTAATACCAATCATGTTTGGCAGTGATTCTGCAATGTAAAAGAACAATAACACTTGACATTAAAGTATATCCGTTTTCTTGACAAGAGGGTTTACATCCCCCACTGTTATTTATGCAGATAAATTATACATTGATCCATAACAGCTCAAGTAGAATAACACTTTTTTTGTGGCCTCTTAAGGAATTTTATCAATTACATGTTTCTTACTAGTTATTTATCAATGGCTTATCAATTAACTGTTACCATGAATGGAAAGTTTAACAGACTGTTCCAAAACAAGGTTTTGAAACAATTGCATACCATGTCTCGTTAATAAATACCAGTTACAGAAACTTTATAGGTACTCTAGTACCTTTTAATGGTCTATAGCAGGGGTGTGCCACGAGGCCATAAAATTATATAATTTTTTGTTAGCAAATATAATTGTCTGACGGTTGCATATATTGAATTTATTGAATAAAAGATATAACTTTGTCAAACGTGAGATTCGGGAATAACTTTTTCACTTTAACAACTATGAGCCACACTTCGGTAGCCACACACTGGTGCGATTTTTCACGGGTGTGGTTTTGACTGCGTCTAAACGGGCACACAGGTGTGGTTTCACGGCAATACTGACAGCGAGGTTAATTTACATAATCAGTCTTTTGTTTTTTCTATTTGTTCCTATTTGTTTCTCTTTATTTCTCTCTCTATTTGTTTCTCGCTTTTCTTATTACGTTTTGCCCGCGTGAAGAAAATTTTTGAAGGATCTGGCCCACTCTCTAGAAAGGTTGCATACCTCTGGTCTATACCATATACGTTTAGGCCATCTTGATGTTGTATGAATCATTTACAGAAACTGCTTTGGAAGAACAAAGAATTAAATATATATATATATATATATATATAATATATATTTTTTGTATAATCTTATGTATTCGTATCAAAAAGTGCTCAATGCATATAGCAGAGCAATATACATAAGGTAAAACACAAAAAATAAGAACTATTAGTTGCAATGATAGATCTTATTTTTCGTGTTTTACCTATGTAGAAATAAATAAATAAATATATATATATATATATATATATATATTTACAAAGATGTTGATGTAAATATATAATATATAGTATTCTTCCCGTTTTATCCACATAATGTGTTCGAGAACAAACTTTTCTTTCTTTGTGTATTAACTGAGGTGTAAGTTGCAGTGGGATCAGTATCTGTTTGTTTATATTGTTGACTCTGCCATGACTCAGATGTTCCTGTGCTGTCATTATTACCAAGGACGCCCGAACATTTATTGCCAAATCATTCAAATAAAGGTAAAGATCAGCGTTAATCAATTTTTAAATCATTAATCTCTGTCTCCCTCTGTCTCTGTCTCTGTCTCTCTGTCTCCCTCTGTCTCTCTCTGTGTCTCTCTGTCTCTCTCTGTGTCTCTGTGTCTCTCTCTGTCTCTCTCTGTCTCTCTCTGTCTCTCTCTGTCTCTCTCTGTCTCTCTGTGTCTCTCTGTCTCTCTCTCTGTCTCTGTCTGTCTGTCTGTCTCTCTCTCTTTCTCTGTCTCTCTGTCTGTCTCTCTCTCTGTCTCTGTCTGTCTGTAAAACGTTCTTGAGTTTAATTAACAAACATTTCCAAAAAGATAACAAATTACACAAGATATTTAATCGCAACACCCTTAAGTTAAGCTATTCTTGTACACCTAACATGTCACGCATAATTAAAAAGCATAACAACAAAATTATTAATAATGAGTTCAAAGAAGAAACAAGACCTTGCAACTGCAGGAATAAGGAGAACTGTCCTCTCAATGGTAGTTGTTTATCTACAAACATTGTGTACAAAGCTGAAGTAGTTACTCAAGATAATTTATTTACGTATTATGGCACATCAGAAAGCGAATTTAAATATCGATACAACAACCACACTAAATCGTTCCGTAATCGCTCCTACCAGAATGATACCGAACTTTCTAAGTTAGTATGGAAACTAAAGGATGATAAAGCACCGTTTAAAATTAATTGGTCAATAGCTGTTAAAACATTCCCCTATGTTTGTGGTACTAGACGTTGTGACTTGTGCTTATGCGAAAAAATATGCATAATAAAATCAGACTCTGAGCAGCTTTTGAATAAACGCAACGAACTGATTAGTAAATGTCGCCACCGTAATAAATATATTATCGGAAATGTCAAATAGACCCCGTAAGCATCATGCTATGAACATTTTTACACACTCCCACGCGAGGGGAAGCGACATTGTTTGTCAGTGCGCGGTATCTAATTGACCTCGTGCATAGCCATTGTTTGCCTGAGTATGTATACTTTTATTCATTTCTTCATTTATACAATATAAATGAATATTTATTCTCTTGATTGTTTGCCTAAGTAGGTATTACGGTTTGCAACTTTATGTGTGCCCTTGAGTATACTTTTATTCATTTATACAATATAAATGAATACTTTAGTCTCTTGAGTGTTCCATAATTCTATCGAGTGTTCCATAATTCTATTGAGTGTTCCATAATTACCATGCATCTTTATAATACACGAAATGTTGTAGTAATCCATTGCAGTTTGAAGATTGTTAAGAAAACATGAAACTAGTAGTAACTGCTAAATTTGTCTAGTTATTTTGTATACTTTACTGGATTTATATATATATATATATATAAAGCTTTCGATTCGGTTATCCGTATTAAAGTGCTCAATACATAAATGCAGAGCGTAATATAAGATATGATAAGTTGGAAAGAATCAAAAAACTACACAAGCCATTTGAAATGGCTTGTGTAGTTTTTTTATTCTTTCCAACTTATCATATCTTATATATATATATATATATATATATATATATATATATATGTATGTATAATTATGCATGTGAGTGTATTGAGAAGCGTAGAGAAAGAAGCAGAAAGAAGTAGATGGCAAGAGAGAAAGAAGCGTTCTACATCCCTTTGACATTGTTTAGGTTGCATCTAAAATAAAATTTAAAATCTCTTGAATATATTTCATTCCAATAATCAATAGATATAATTGTTCTATTTTTAATTTGCTGTCGTAATTTTTCTATTAGGTATTTGTTGTTATGAAGGCATCTGCATAGTAGCTGAGGACATTTATACTCTTTGGAATACCAAAATAGCTGGTACACTATATCTACCATGACTACTCAATAGAAAAAGAATTACAACGATTTATCAAGGAAAAACAACAACTTTAACTTTCATTAACTTAAACCTCCAAATTTGCACAATTTCAAAATTGCTAAAGATACTCTTACTTGAGAAAAACTTTATATTGAGAATATCAAAAGAAGAGCATACTTCCATAAAGGATATAATGTTTACTTTACATTACCGGCTGATATGATATGATATGATATGATATGATATGATATGATATGATATATGATATGATATGTTATGATATGATATGATATTAAATTATATTATATTATATTATATTATATATTATATATTATATATTATATATTATATATTATATATTATATATTATATATTATATATTATATATTATATATTATATATTATATATTATATATTATATATTATATGTATTATAGTACTACTAACACAATGATATTTCTCCTTTCTAATTCTTTTGTTTACATTTTGTTTGTTTTTTATTCTCTTTAATCTCTTAAAATAACGCAATTTTGTATTTATCTGTATTTTCACAACTAATATGTATCTGCCTATTACCAACGCTCTATTTTCTTTAAAAAACTCTTAACTTTGATGGTGTGTTCATTCTATTTATAGAAAATAGATAAGTCTATATATTGTCAGGATCTTTGATCTATCACATGGAAATCTACATTTCTTCCTAACATTAAGATATCTTGGAAGGTCGACAGAAGGGGAGCGTATTGAACCAATGATAACATGACTTGCTGGATAACACACGTAAAATGGCAACATGTAATAGATGAGGCTACTATTCCAGAAAGGCAAATGTATCAGTATCAATTTTTAAAACGCTTTAGTGTCTTCACTTTTCCTAACCTACTACGAACGATATATTGCCCATACTTTGAATCAGGTCACATGACCTGTTCAAAATTAAAACCGTATGACCTTAGTGTGTGAGCTTTCTATTTCACGGGCTTTATCACAAGGAGTATAATTAACATTTCATAAAAATAAGAAAATTTAAAGAAACCTTATATAGTGCTCACTCAGTAACGCATCAGGATGAAATTGCAAGTTTAAAACAGGAAGTGGAAAATATTGCTGAGATCTAATCAAAAGCAACATTAATAAAAAAGTGTGATAAAAGAGAAAGCTAATAAGAACGGAAGAACGTGGAAGATAAAACAATATCACCACTGTTTACTCGCTATAGACATATGACATTAAAAAATAAAAGCAGAACACCGAGCTATATAAACTGAAAGAAATACTGGAAATGGAAAGTAATAAAAGTAACAGTAGGTGTAGCATACCTAATATAAGTATTAGCTTTTGTAATATAAATATGTGGACTATTCGCTGTCTGATATTTTCAGGGTTTCATACTATTACCCTTGGGAAATCATATAAATAGTATCAATATTGACGTATTTATGCAACTAATCTTACCTATTAACAGTAGGATTTCTTCATTTTTAACACATCACTAAAATGACTACATCATTTTCTTTTTTTCTGTAAATTGATTGTTTATGATTTCTGTGCAGTAAGAAAAAAGTTGAATTGAGGTTGGAGAGGAGAGGAATGAAAATGAGCCGGACAAAAACAGAGTACCTAGCTTTGACAGAATACAGCTGGGATAGGTTGAAATCCCTAAAGTGAGCAAATTTAAGTACCTTGTGTCAACTCTACAAGTAAACAGAAACTATAATAGAAAAATAAAGATGAAAATACAGGCCGGTTAGGACAGTTAGAGGAAGGAAACAGGGGTACTTTGTGATAGGAAAATATCAACACAGATAAAAGGAAAAGTTACAACACGGTTGTGTTCCCAGTTCTATTATATGGTCTGGAAACTGTTGCTACAACCTAGCGACAAGAGACGGATCTAGAAGTGGCTGAAATGCGCATGATAAGGTGGTCACTAAGTGTGACGCGACAAGACAGAATTCCTAACGACCACATTGGAGAAACATCCCATATCAGAAGAATTAGACACAAGGTGAGGGAGTCAAAACTTCGCTGGTACAGACACATAGCAAGGCCTGCTGCAGATTACGTAGGGAGGAGGGAACTGAGTTATGAAGTACCCGACAGAAGGCAGAGAGGGAGGCCGAGGAAAAGGAGGAAGGACGTGATTCACAGAGATATGAAGGCTGTTGGTCCGAGAGATGGCGATGCAACAAACAGAATAAGATGGAGACGGCTGATCCGCTGTGGCGAACCATAACAGGATACAGCCGAAAGACAAAGAAGAAAAAAAAGAAGATTGCTTATGGTAACTCTAAAATGTTGTTTATCTTAACTTTCTCTCTCATTCACAAGGTATTATTTTTTCTATGTTTGAAAGTAGGAGTTTTTATACATCAAGAGCCTTTCGATTTAAAATCATTGCTATCATTAGTATTATTATACGTCCCATTTTTTTATTATACTATATTAGTGTTTTATTTTATGCTACTGTTTTCTGGGTTATTACTGAACCTAAATTCTAGTAGCCAATTACCTCTCCTTGCCTTGAACATTAATAGCAAAATATATAATGCAGTGAGATATATGCTGGTCAAATTGTGTAGTTTTTTTAGGTTTATTTTGTCGTTCAATCTTTATTTCAAATGTATAATTGTACTCACTATTCTGTTCAAAACACCGAAAAAAGACTGATATTTTTTTTAGCTTTTGTGAGTCAAACGTTTTGCACACAGGAGAAATGTACAGTAAAAAAAAAATGGTACTTACAGAATTCAGCTGAATCCAATGACCTCAACTCGAAAAACATATTTTAAAAAATTTCTATACCCTTTGAATGAAGCAGGTGCAATCTTTTTTAGGGGAACTTTTTAATGAAAGTAAAATAATTGCTCGTTTCAGCAGAAGTCTGAAGAAGACGTCTTTTCACAGCCTATTACTTATCTCACGACAAACCCAATTTCAGGTTTTATTATTTAAATCTAAAGTATTTTATCCTAAATTAACGTCAAGCTCTTGAGATTGTCAACTTTCTGAAGCCTTATAAGAATTGTCAACTTTCCTTATTCCTTACTGTAATTTATGGTTATATCAATACTTCTGTGACATACCTAAAAGAACAGCAAATAAAATACTTGATATATTTTTATGCAAGTTTGATTGTAGAATTTATTGCTTTCTCTACAGATGGTAATTCTATTCTTTTACATGACAAATATCTAATTTCCATACAAAATACAAAATTACTTTTTAAAGGTATCTTATACCATATTTGTATAGAATAGAAAAAACAAACAAACCTTGAAATTTGACCTACTTTAAAGAAAGATTTCCTGAATCTGCAATCTGGATTGAACACTCGCTGTATGTTAAAAACTTCATGTGAAAAATCACATCCAGATTTTATTTTTATTCTTGTGATAGGATCGTTCACAATTTGATAAAAATATAATTACAAGACGTTGCTTTTATTCTATGTTATGAGTTTGCAAGTATTTTTTATCGTTTTATGTATATCCTTGGAAAGTATTACGTAAAGAATATGAGCCCTACTTCTGATGTATATGATCTCATTAAAAATTTACCCTTTTACATGTATGTAATATTAAATCATATAAATATATTCACAAATACATTCCAAGTGAAATTTGGCATTGTCATCTTCCAGTCCTAATTTTATTGTAACCAAAAATAGAAATAAAAGCATGAAATTTTACCCTTTTTCTTATTGCATGTAAAAATGATCTAAACATATATATATATATATATATATATATATATAAAGCTTTCGATTCGGTTATCCGTATTAAAGTGCCCAATACATAAATGCAGAGCGTAATATAAGATATGATAAGTTGGAAATAATTCTTTCCAACTTATCATATCTTACATATATATATTGTTTCTTTAGTAACAAAAAATTAGTTAAAGAGAATTTTAATAGCTCTGTGAAGCAACAACTACCCAAAGCCATGTTAAAACGCGAGGCAATAGGAAAGGACCCAGTAAGGTCAAAAGAAAAGAGTTCACCTTACATTTGAAAGAACTTAACTTACATGGCAGAAAATAGCTTACAATCACTCATGGTTCTTGCAGCGGCATTTAAAATAGATCACTATTTTTTAACATTGTACAAAGTGTAGGGCACATGAAGGGTATAAAACACATGTTTTTATAGGAGTCCTACCATTTATTGCCAGTTTGTTGTCACTATATTTTTTACAGATTGTAGATCAATAATACAACAGATCAATATCTTTTTGATCTTCTTATTTCCCTTTCTTTTTAAACTTGATTTCTGATTAGATAGTAAAATAGCATAGCTGAATTCTTAGCCTTATTCTCTAGTCTCTAAAGACAAAATATTTCAAAAATTTCACTCTGATTTTAAATCTACAGTAGACTCTCTATAACTCAAACACGCACGGGAATGAAAGATTGTTCGTTATGTAGAGAGGTTCGAGAAATAGAGTCATTCATCAGAAATTCTTAGCTGAAGGGACAAATAGATTAGTTCGATTAAAGGAGAGGTTCGAGTAATAGAGGTTCGAGTTATAGAGAGTCTACTGTATAATTTTCTCTCCTACTTTTTTAAATAACAAAGGTATACTTAACACTGTTAGGTATGCATAGGCAGTTTTCTTGAATCACATGTGACTGAAACTATGTTAATGGCTTTACTATAATTTAAAGGTTCTGAAGGATTTGATATATTGGTCTCAAAAATTTTAGCTGAAATAAAGGAATTATCGAAGTATTAAATATATTGCTATTAGCTGATAGAGGAACCGTGGCTTAATGATTAGTGCAACTGCACCGTAACCAAGAATTCCGGGTTCGATTCCCTGAGCGGGTCATTTTGTAACTTCGCAAAAGAAATGCCATTGGTTGATGCCAGGAAGCGCATCCGACCAAGACATTCCTCACTGATAAATCCAAGTCCTTTTGAAGGGCATCGTCTGAGATGCAGTTACTTGGGAAAAATGACGTTAAAATAAAAAAGAAATTTAATATTAGCCGATATATAGCTAAGGACATTCGAGAGAGTACTATGCTTTTAACAATAGTATGAAAATGCCGATTCTGGCGGCATTTTTATTCAACCATGACGGCTAATATCAAACACCTATAGTGGATACCAGCTTTCATAATCAGATGTTTTTATATACCTATTTGACACTACTTCATTCATACCATAATATTTTTCTCAAAATTCGGAAACTTTTGTGAACATTCATCTAAATTCCATTTTATTGAAATTCAGATGATAATTAATCGCTGACTATGTAATATTTAATTCCATATACGCATTTGTTAAATTGATATGGTCAATATTTAACGAATCTTCTTAGACATGTTGGAAGAAAGTATCAAATCGATCCTTTGGAAGTATAATAAACCAAAATAAATTGTATTTCCCAGAAAAAAATAGTTGAGTTTGAAAGTGCTACCAAGTGTTGGATTTGTCATTGTGGGTTAGGTGGGGATAATGAGTACCGAAAGAACAGAAACAATTATCACTTCACATAAAAATACCGAGGAGCAGCTCATCACAAGTGTAATCTACAAAAAAAGAAGCCAAAATTCATTGCCTTTGTGTTTCATAATCTAAGTAGATATAACAGTCATCTATCCATCAAGAATCTCAGAGCAAGCCAGGAAAACATTAACTGTAGTCCCACTAATGAAGAAAAATTCATAAGCTTCACCAAAGGGATGCTAGTTGGGTGCTATGCTAACAAAAATGGTGATGAGAAACTTGCAAAACAACAGCTTAGATTCAGTGACAGCTTTACGTTTATGGTATCTAGCTTGGATAAATTAGTGAGCAATCTAGATAAAAGCTTCTTTCACAACACTTCTAAGTTCCAAAATAGAACACAACTTTGCATCTTACTTAGAAAGAGGGTACACCCGTATGATTATTTGAATTCACTCACAAGACTCAATCAGACTCAATTACAACCTAAAGAAGCATTCTGCTCTACAATTAGTGGTGATGGGATTAATAATCAAGACTATGAGCATGTAAAAATGGTGTAGTAAGAGTTTCAATTGGATATTCTCAAGGAATATCATGACACCTTTAATCAGTCTGATGTGTTGTTCCTTGCCGATGTCTTCGGAAACTTTAATTTTTTATATAGTAAGAATTACCGATTAGAACCAGCTTGGTATTACATAATAGAAACACATATAGTAGACTCTCTATAACTCAAACACGCACGAGTATGAAAAGTTGTTCGTTATATAGGGAGGTTCGAGAAATAGAGTCATTCATCAGAGATTCTTAGCTGAAGGGACAAGAAGACTAATTCGATTAAAGGAGAGGTTCGAGTAATAGAGTCTACTGTATTGACAAGTAAGAAACTCTCAATGAAAACAAGAATGAGGCATTTCAAAACACATGTTGAAAGCATGTATATGTACAACAGTGAACTAAGGACATTAACAAAAAATGAGGAAATGAGAGTATACACCTTTCAAAGAAATCTGTTAAGAAAAATGATGTGCCTAAAATGGCCATATAAAATTACAAATGAAGAATTATACAGAATAAGCAAAGAGAATGGAGAATGAAAATGGAGCAAAAAGATCAAAGAAAGGAGATTAAAGTGGCTGGGACATCTGTTATGGCTGCTAGAGCAGACACCTGTTAGGGAAGCCCCTGCAGAAGCCCTAAAACCAACAAAGAGGCCACAAGGAAGACCAGAGACCACATGGATATCGATGGTCAATAAACAACTAGCAAACACCAGACTGCCAAAAATTGGAACTGAGGAACTGGAAATAATTGCACATGATAGAGTAAGGTGGAGGGTACTAATAAAAACTGATCAAAGACTCTTGAAAACAGAATTTGGTACAATGTCGACTAACGACGGAAAACGTATTTGATGATGATGAAGGTATTACACATCCCTGGGGTTATTCTGGAACGCTGCTTTTAAAGTTCTGAAGTGAAACTAGTTGTTATCAGACGTATATATGTTACTTGTGGTTAAGAAAGGAATTAGAGGAGGAATTGCAATGGTAATTAATAGATATGAGAAAGCGATCAAGCAGTACATGGACTCAAAACTTAACAAAATGAGAAAACCAAATTCATCACTTACTTAGATGCTAAGAATCGTTTTGGATGGGCAATGAGCAAACCTCTTTCCACACATGGATTTAAATGGGTGAGCGCAAGTGAACAAACCAAATGGGAAAAACATTCATTCACATTCGAGGAAGGTACGAGTGCTTTAGGAAATTGCATAATTTACATAATGACTACCCTTTTGCTCCGTTAAGTCTTATAGTGAATAAAATTGACATGTTGGCTCCTAACCTCAATAAAAAAAGGAAGTATGTAGTATACTTTAAGAATGTTAAACTACTTGAGAGTTGGGGCTAGAGATTAGAAAGATCCATAGAGGTATCAAGTTTTAAAAAAGTGCATTGCTCAAACAGCATATTGACCTAAATATGAATCTTAGAGGAAAAGGCAAACGTTGTAAAAAAGACTTTTTCAAGCTCATGAACAATTTTGTCTTTGGAAAAATACATGGAGAATATTGGAAGTAAGTAAATATACGGTTAGTAAACAACGACGCGACAGCAAAGAAGCTAGCTACAAAAGCAAACTTCAAACACTGTAACATCTTTGATGAGAATCTAGTAACTATGCATAGGGAAAAGACAAAACGGCTATTTAACAAGCCAGGAATATGAATACTGGATGCAAGTAAAACTTTGATGCATTATTTTCATTACAACTACATCAAAACAAAGTATGGGTACAAAATTAAACTATTATTCACCCATAAAGGTAGTTTAGCGTATGAGATTGAAACAGAAAATATTTACAAAGCAATCTGTAATGATGTTGCTACTAACGTTGATACAAGAAACTTCTCAAAGTATCGTTCCTCTGAAAAAGAGGCTGAATATAACCAAAAATTGATGGGTATGTTCAAAGATAAAGCAGATTGAGAAATCATCGAAGAGTTTATGGGACTCAGAACAAACCTATATTCATATGAGATGTCAAGGTGAAAGGAGAAAAAGAAATGCGATAGTGTAAGAAGTTGCTTTGAAAAGAATTGTTGAATTTGAAGGTTTTAAAGAATGCTTGTTTTCTGATGAAGAACAGTTAACAAAATTAATTATCATACGAAGTCACATGCATGAAGTGTACACAAAACAAATCAACTGATTTTTATTGAGTACTGATGACGACAAGATCATGATCATGGAGGTAGGAATTCACACGCAGGCACATTGATGCAACAAGATAAAATGAGAATAGGAAAACTTGTGTTTAAACATTCATTATGATTTACACAAAACTAAAGCTCTCCGGAATGGGAGAACGTCCTAGAATTCACACGCTGGCATATGAACTCTACAAGGCACAGCAGGACACAATACGATACAAAAGGAGTGCTGCTGTTCTTCAACGTTTAGTCTTACATCCCTTACATAACCTTTTTTAACCATGTTGTGGATGGTGGAATATGTTTTAACTTTGTTTTGATAGGTTTTTTTGGAAACTGCGCGAGAATGGACACGTGGTTGATCGATCGTGGAATCTTTGCAATTTTCATGATTTATTGATAAGCTGATAAGCAAAGACCCCCAGCAGTACCATAAACATAGTCAATAGACCTGACGTTGCTGTAAGCATCTACAAGTTTTACTTTCCATGACCTGCTGTTTTGTACAAAACTGGATTTATTAACTTGGAGTCCTACAGAAATAATCAAACTGCCTTACAAGTCTAATCATAGAAATGAATTCAGTTGACAGTAGGTCTTGCTTTATGTCCATTGCCAACCCCAGATTAAGGATTTGGTGGGACAAAACACATCGTAGCTAACTGCGACATACATGTAGATATATAAATTTTGGCGCATATGTGCATCACTGCCTAAAGCCCAGTGTAATGCTAGAATTTCAAGATAAACGTTTACTGACGCAGTTAATTACAATCGAGAAAGAACACATCCAGAATATATTGAAATACTCTCAAAGAAGATACTCTAAACGCAAGAACAGCAAATATATAAATTTAGAATTGTCATGGATCAAAGAGGAATGTAAACTATAAACAATAATGAACTTTCCAAAGGCATAAAATATATTGCCTCAGACAAAAATGTAAGCCTCAAGTGATCCTTACACGGCCCATTCAAAGATCAGAACACCAGTGCATTAATAGCACTGGTTGGTGTGAGAAGGTCAGACGAAAAATGTAATCCTCAAGTGATCCTTACACCGTCCATTCAAAGATGAGAACACCAGTGTATCAATAGCACTGGTTGGTGTGAGAAGGTCGAACAAAAAATGTGTAACGAACTTGCCACCTTGGACTTGTTAGTCGAAAAATTTGGTGGAGAATACCATGAATGTTGTAATCGAAGAGTATATTAACCCACTTGACCTATCTCCAGGATATCATTGTCTTTATAAACTTAGTTCTGAAATACAAGTTGAATTAGGAAGAGCAAAGGATGTATATAAGGTTAAAATCAAAGGAGATGCAAAATACAATAATTTCATCAAGAATAGAATCATGTCTCCCAATACATGTTTCATTCAAACACAAAAAGCTGTTACTGTACAATACTACCAACAAGAAAGTAAAACGTAACTAGGATAGCAAACTGAGTCTAGACAAAGGTAAAAGAAACATTATATCAAAATTGATGGCACACTTAGAAAATACCTATAAGTTTGTAAGCTGCTTTGAAATACCCCATTAGTTCTATTCCTCTGGCATTCGCTAACCGTGATGAAAGTCGCCAAGTCTTAAAAGAAAACGGCTCGTTGAAATTGTTTTTTCGTACCGTAAATAAAAGTACAGGATCCAAACCTAATTCCAATTAGAGAGACTTTGGAGTACTTAGTTGACTGGATGACATTAATTTGGTCACTTCCAAGAGGGAGTTACACATACAGGGGCGTTACAGAGCAAAAAATATCGTGCAAAGTGCAAGGCAAAGCTCAAAAGATACCACGTAATCTCCTATTTTTCCTTTATTTTTTTTTTTTAGTTTTAACGTCATTTTTTCCCCAGCAATTGGGGCTCAGGCAGTGCCCTCCAGAGGAAATTTGATTTGGCAGCGAGGAATTTCATGGCCAGATGCCCATCCTGACGCCAACCAATGGCTTTTTTTTTCATTGCAAAGTTCTAAATTCTCCTCGACAGCTCGGAGAATCGAACCCGGAACTCTTGGTTACTGTGCAGTTGCACTAACCACTAAGCCACGGCTCCTATATTATATACTAACCTCCTATATTAGCTCAATAATGAAAAAAGAAGGTCGAATAATCGAACTCATTAAAGCTAGGTTGATTAAGTAGGTCATAATTTTCCTAAATCGCGCAATGAAATTATGTTTTCTATTGGCAAACTCTCCATTCGTACGAGTGAAAATGCTACATACAATCTCTCAATAATATATCAATAACCTCTTTCTTGCTTTATTTTGAGAAGCTGCTGATAAAATCAAGATTGTTTACTGCACCATGAAGTCAAGGAAATACTTACAAGTAAGTAAAACTGATATGATATATACTATGAAATGAGTATTGGTGGTGTATCATTCATTTGCAGATATTGACTTGTTATTTTAAAAAAAGGGCAGCTACTGGAAGAAGATCGATAAGAAGAAGAAGCAGTTTACTAAAAATGTTCGTTAAACTTTGCAATCAGTGGAAAACTGATAGCACACTTAAAGATGTGGTAAAAGAATATAATAGTCCTTTGTTTTATGAAGAAAAAACGTGATATCAGTGTTATGGATTATAAAACGTTCCATAAAGTATAAGAAAAGAAATGCATGATTTAAGATTTGTCCTTGTTGCCATCATGTCGTAAAGTATTGATATTTAGAAACCAAAGACGTAATTATATTGCAAAACTATGGGTGTCAAATCTTCAGTTTATCATTGGTTTCAGTGTCAGTACTGAATATGTGTGGTTAGCGTACAGGAAAAGAAATTTGGATGAATGAAGTATTTCCTCATGATCTGAGAGGAATGCTGATGGATGCTCGAAAGGACTATGACCCAGATGAATCATAAGGTGGGAAAACTAGCTCAAGTGAAGACTGTGATTAGTTGGACAACTTAATTGTTGTTACTGCATTACTCATGTCAAAAAACCCAAAAAAACTATTTTATTAAGGGTTGTTGTAAGGGCCGTTTATCAAAGATTTTCTGAATTGGCAAAATATTTTGTTTTAGAAAAGTATATGCAGATAAGGTTCCCCTCTGGTTTTCTCCTCTGGTCTTCTTCTGAATTCAAGCCCTCTTAAAACAATCCCCCGTAGCCACTCAGATGGAATTAGGGCAAAAATATTAACGAAGAGAATTAATAAACACGCAAGATTGTTTTTACTCGCCAATACAACCAAACAATAAATAAACGAAATATTAAGTGAAAGTTTAAAGGATTCACAGATCAATGACGAAAAGTTTAGATTAGTTTTAACTGCATATTAGGATTATTTACACAATTGTCGTAACCTTTCGGACGCTTTCACAAGGAGCACATTACCAGAGAATGAGGTTGTTTTCAGAAAGATTAACGACTATTTTCAGCAAACAAAAATGTGAAGTTTAAAAGTTTTAAGAAATGTATCTCTTACCTTAAGCTACGTTTTCAGTTTTATACAAAGGTTAGATCTTTCTGTAGTTTAATCTGTGAATAACTTCCTCAATTGATGGATTGTTATATTTTAGTGGAATCTTATGATCGATATGCCAAACTTCTCCATAATTTTCCCAGGCCATGTCTGGTCTAAAAAGTATGAAATCGAAGATTGAAGTATGAAAAGGACACTGGACTATCACAATTTGTTTGAAATTTATAACAAAAGCAAATCGTATTTTACATTGAAGCGCAGTATCCTTACCAAAGCATCACATTGCAAGTATGAAACAAGAAGATAGGATTTGGGTCTATCAGAAAAGGCTTATCTAAAGCTAAGGGATTCTTGAACAAACTAATCGACTTAACTTCTACCTGTCGCTTCGGATGGACAGTAATCCATTTGAGATAAATGGACTCTTCAAAATTTGGATGCACAGCAATACCTTTAAAATATTTCCTAGTGAGTTGAAGTCTTGTCCTGTTTGAATATTCCAGTCAGCAATCTTGTCACCATGGAGGTACATTGTTGAACTTCGCCCAATCAAGGAAGCAAAATCAGTTTTCAGCTGAGTGGTTCTTTCAGCTTGTTTCAGTGAAGATATTTAACATCTTGGAGATGTTGATCCATGCATTTCCTATGGTAAACCCGTTTTTTTATCGCATTTTGCATTTCTTTTCTTATCCTTGTATTAAAGCAGTGGCAGATATGATCGATGTATTTCAGACATTGAATTCTGATAGCACTTTTAAATGGTTTGCTTTTGGTAATTCTTAAGATATCTGCATTTTTCTATTGAAGATTAAATTCAGTCTCTTCTGCATTCTCTTTAGTGACAAATCTTCTCCACCCCCACTGCACTACTTGCAGCAGCAGGTCCATCCAACTTACTTCTAGTTTTCTTGTATTGCCACCCTTGACGTCCCAGGCCTGAAAAACCTCCTCTGATATTTATATTTACAGGAAAAGAAAGTAATATCATGAAAGTTCAACCCTCGTAAATTTCTAATTATGAGGCCATTAGGATAACAATTTCTTCCGTGGACGTTAAATGCGTAAATAAATTATTCCATTAACACTGGTTCAGTGTTTACTAGAAAATGTGCTATATTTTGATATCCACAAAAGACTCATTTCATATATTTTTATCATCAATTCTCATGGAAAAATATGAACATGAATAAATGATGGTAGAACTGTTTTTATTTCCTTAATCGTAGAGACAATTTTGCACGG
The DNA here is from genome assembly GCA_003991215.1 of Morbakka virulenta. Lineage (NCBI taxonomy): Eukaryota > Metazoa > Cnidaria > Cubozoa > Carybdeida > Carukiidae > Morbakka > Morbakka virulenta. Next base: position 81,586 of record RDPX01000600.1, on the reverse strand, counting down.
TGCCTCAATGCGTTTCAATGAGCGTTCAAATTTCAGTTCTACCATCATTAAAAGTACCCGTGGAAAAACCATGAATAAATGCACACTAGGACCCAAATGTAAAATGAAGTGACGAAATTGAATACCTCAAATGATTTTGTGAAATTCTAGACTAAAAGATATTCAAAATTCATTCATAGATATGAACCTATTAGAGAAATATTCAATTGCTTAATAAAAGTCTATATATATAATATATACTGTATATATATATGTATATAATGCGTTTCAATGAGCGTTCAAATTTCTCGGTCACTTTTCCTCGATATTGAAGAAAAATAAGTTCTACCATCATTAAAAGTACCCGTGGAAAAACCTATGCAAAGCGGTTTAGTATATACAATTATGTGTTCGCGATGCCTATCGTGTTATGTGGGACAAACTACCCGACATCTGCTAACCCGTGTAAAGGAGCATAAATATAAAGCCGTGGGACAGCATTTTAAAATGTATAACGTGGAGCTATCAATCAATCATGCAGAAATAATAGCAAAGTCGTCTAAGTCGGAATACAAGTTAATGACATTACAGACATTACTCATTCGGGAAATAAAACCACCATTGAATGCAAAGGATGAGTACAAAAGCCGCGAATTAGTCATAAGGGTTTAACTTGTCGACAAGTTCCCTCGAGGGAGGCTTCTCAATTATCATAGTTTATTCAAAAA
>RDPX01000600.1:30349-51566 GCA_003991215.1 Morbakka virulenta | reverse complement strand
ATCTGGATTAGAGAATTATATCTGGATTAGAGAATTATATTTAAATTAGAGAATTATATCTGGATTAGAGAATTATATCTGGATTAGAGAATTATTCCTGGATTAGAGAATTATATCTGGATTAGAGAATTATATCTGGATTAGAGAATTATATCGGCATTAGAGAATTAAATCTGGATTAGAGAATTATATCTGTATTAGAAAATTATATCTGGATTAGAGAATTATATCTGGATTAGAGAATTATATCTGGATTAGAGAATTATATCTGGATTATAGTATTACATCTAGATTAGAGAATTACATCTGAATTAGAGAATTACATCTGAATTAGAGAATTATATCTGGATTAGAGAAATATATCTGTATTAGAGAATTATATCTGGATTAGAGAATTATATCTGGATTAGGGAATTATATTTAAATTAGAGAATTATATCTGGATTAGAGAATTATATTTAAATTAAAGAATTATATCTCGATTAGAGAATTATATTTAAATTAAAGAATTATATCTGGATTAGAGAATTACATCTGGATTAGAGAATTAAATTTGGATTAGGGAATTATATCTGGATTAGGGAAATGGACAAAGCAGTGGAGAGAGAAATCAAAATTGAATGTATGAAAGAGTATAACAGGAGACAAAGATTGATTTTAAATCAAAACAACAAGGAAAGGATCAGATTATTGCAATAAACGCTTGGACCTTTGCTGTACTAAGATATTCGACAGTCAAACTGGATTGGAAAATTAGTTAAAGTAAGGAAATTAATAGGAAGTCTACAAAGACTTAAGCCATATATGGAGCTTTCTATCCAAAGAGCGATGTAGACAGGCTATATATTTGAAGGAAAGAAGGAGGCAGTGTGAATGATTAGTGCTAAGTATTGCAAAGGGAGGGAGGAAAACAATCTTGGGTAGTATGTAGGAAATCGTGTGAACCCCTTTTACACGGGGAGCAAAAACTGTGTTTATCAGAATGGAAGAAAATGTTAAAAGAAAGCATAAAAAATTAACTAGAAGTGATATGGGAGGAAAAATATATATATAGTCGGTTTATAAAAGATATGCCAGAAATTGTAAATGATAGGAAGCTATGGAAGTGGTCTGTTCAGGGAGACTTAAAAATTTAAACTGAAGAATTGATATGTGCTGCTTAGGAGCAGGCATTCAGAACATAGAAAAGAAAGTTCAAAATCGATAAAAGCTGTGAATTGAAGAATTAAAGGAATTGAATAGAATATTTAAGGAACTTGAGAAACACCACACCATAAAATTTTTGCTTGTTTAAAAGTTGCCAAAAGGAATGTTAGGATAGCACTATAATGTAGCAAAAGGTATTCATTGAAAATGTGTGGAGAAAGGGATTGGAAAGGAGAGAAAGGAAAGGAGAGAGTATAAACATTACCATGACAAAATGGTTGAAATTGACAGAGTTAAATCCTTTGTGATTTTTATATCCAAGTAGATGATAAAATTAAAGAAATAATACCTGGCATTGCAAATACAGATAAAGAAGGAAGGTATTGATAGTCTGATAATGGACATTGCGGGATATTGAGAACGTAACTTAAAAAATTACATTGAAAATAACATTGAAAATTAGTAGATTTTGAAATTTAGTCCAACTTATCCTAGTAGTTAGTAAATTACTCGGAAGTGTCTTTAAAAAGCCTTGAAAAGTGGTTTGAAAAAATATAAATTGGTGCAAATATAAATATGTTGGAAAAGCCGGCTTTGTTGGGTACTTTGATGATCTTGAGAAGGTAGCTGAACATGTAAAAGAAAGGAATCTTCTTGCCTTAGGTCATTAGTTATTACACGCACCCCAAAGTAGAGTGTAATGGTATTATCATTAGCCTGTGCTAAAAAGCAAAAATAGATAATAATAGTAAAATTAATGTAAATGGTGGTATCTCTGTTTAATTCATATTTGTGAATCCAGCAATACTTTTAATGTCTGGCGACGGCTACCGCTTTGGCAGTCTACCTGCAGATAAAAGGAGGAACAGAACGCATAAGCCATCTCTTGTAAAGTTTAGCATACAATCGTAAACCTAACCCTGCTTCTTCCTGTAATGCACAATTTTACTCAATTCCGTTAAGCAAGTCAAACTGAGCTAGGCTGGACACAGATAACCTGGGAGCACAAAAGGTGCAGTGTGCATGGCACACCATCGTGTTCACAGCCCTGGCACTCACCAATCTCCGCCCTAGTTATGGGTGAAATATCAACTCTCTCCTTTTTGTTCAAGTTGATCTTCACATTCTGTGAGTTGTTCCGCCAACCAATCCCAACCCTAGTTAAAGGAGGAAGGTTGTGGTAGGAAGGCCATCTGGGGAAAAAACGTTGCCCCAAAGCTTTGATTATGGCAGAAAGTCATTCCAAGACTGGCCAGAGACTTCTGCTCAAGCGACCTGAAAAAAACCCGCCATACACTTGTTTGAAATGGACAATGACTACCGTATTACGAACAGATGCGACTAAAGAAGATAGCTCAGAGAAGAAGATCGAAAATGGAGAAATAGTAGACTTGATGGAAAGAAGACAAATTAGCATTTTTTTGTTCAAGAGACGAAATGGAAGGGTGGCAAGACTAGAGAAACCGATCACGGATTCAAGTCGTTCCACATCGGCGTAGACGAAAAACGAAACAGCGCGTGGACAATACTGGGCGATGAAATGACGAAAGAAACCCTGGATGTAAAGCGGAGATCAGAACAGACCATCTGGATGGTAGATTTACATAGTGAGATTGTAAATATCATGAGCTTGTAAAAATTACAGTTATGATGTAGCACAGAAGAAAAAATAATTTCTGGAAAGAACTGGATGAGGAACTGGAAGAGATACTAGGAAGTGAGAAACTTTGGATAGGAGGAGATTTTGATGGTAATAACAACAGCGGGAAAGAAGAAATCATGGGAAAATATGGCATTGGGACAAACAATGAAGCAGGTGAGAAACTTGTGTGACTTTTATTGAATCGCAGCCTCCGGGTCGTGAAAATGTTTTTGAGAATGCTGTGAGACACAGGATAACATAAAAGACTAGAAACAGAGAATCTCAGATCGACTATATCTTGTTCCGTACCAATGACAAAGGAAACATCAGATATTGTAAAGTAATAATGGAAGAGAGAGTGACCAGCCAACAGACTATTAGTATGTGCACTAGTCATCAAAAACAAGCTAAGAAGCCCAGCAACAAAAATACCAAGGATAAAATGGTGGAAAATGACAGACACAAACACCACGAATACGTCAGCAGCTAGAGCTAAACTACAAAATAGAAAGAGGAGACCCACAGATGGGAGTTTGTTATCAGAGACCTAAAAAAGCTGGCTGAAGATATGTTAGGTATAACATCAGGAAAGTGCAGACCTAAATAGAAGACATGGTAGTGGAAGAAAGTGGTACAGGAGTGTAATGGGAGGAAAAAAGCTTCAAAAAAGCCTTGAATAGGGAAAATACAGACCAGAACAAGGAGGCCTATAAGGTGGCAAGAAAGAGTAGAAATGAAATGTCCCATTTGCTAAAGCTAGACCATAACAACAGCCCTACGAAGGTTTTGATACCATGGAGAGACAAAAGCAAGTACCGAGAATATCGAAGCAACGAGACTAAAAGTCCAAAGAGGTTTATCAGATAAAGCTGATCAAGGACAACGATGGAAATGTTTTGATGGAAGATGATAACATTCTAAAGAGACGGCAAGAATATTTTCAAAGACTGATAAATGAGGAAAATCCAAGAAAAATAAAACAGGGAACACAGAGTGGTGGAAATGGACATGAACGAAATTAAAAGCTTAACAGTAGAAAAGGCCCTTGAGAAAATGAAATATGTAAAAGCAGTTGGAAGTTCTTGAGGAAACCTGGAGTAGAATATTTGAAGAGGCAGATGAACAGATTTGTGGACCAAGAGAAATCCCAAATGATTAAAGAAAAAGCACACTGATACCAATTTTCAAGAACAAAGGAGATGTCATGGAATGTAGCTATCAAAGTTATTAGGCTCATGTTCTACAAGCATGAAACTATATGACAGAGTACAAGAAAACCGACTGAGGAATATTGTGATGAGATGGAGAGTAATATGGTTTCATGAAAAGTAAATCAACAACAGATGTCACTTCCAACCTATGACAGGTACAAGAGAAATACAGAGAAGGGCAGAAAGATCTCGACGCCGCGTCGATGGATAAAATGAAGGCTTATGATAAGGTTCCTAAAAAAAGCTCTACTGTTGCATGCGAGACAAGGGAGTAACCAAAAAGTACATCAGCGTAGTGAAAGACATGTACCAACAATTTGAAAGAGTTGTGAAATGTGCCCTCGGAACTAGCAAAGCATTCAGTGTAAATTTGGGTTTGCATCAAGGATCAGCACTCAGCCTTTTTCTGTTTGCCATCATTATAGACTTTTTGACAGCGGAAATCAGAAAGGAAGTCTCATGGCAAATGATGTATGCAGATGATATGCTACTTTGTGCAACGGAAAAGAGAGCGATAGCAGAAGAGTTAGACCATTGGAGAGCAGCTCTGGAGAAGAAAGGAATGAAGGTATGACAATAAAAGACAGAAAACCTGTGTTTGCATGGTATAACATTGTGACCTTTCGAGATGCAATCGAAGGAAATACCACAGGTAATAGAATTTATGTATTTAGGAAGCAAATTACAGAGCAATAATGTAGTGATAGCGAAAGTTACCCGACGACTCCAGTATGGCTAAAACAACTAGAAAGAGAAAAACTGGCTTCCTTTGCGACAAAAGAATTGCACCAAAGATGAAGAGTAAAATATACAAGATGGTCGTGCAACAAGCAATGCTATATGGACTGGAAACTCTGCCATTCAGTGTCCGGGACATCAAGAGACTGGAAATGGCAGAGATAAAAATGTGCAGATGGGCATGTGGACATACGTTACAAGATTACGTGAGGAGTGATGTCAGATAGAGGATGGGTCTTGAGAACAATACAGATAGATGTAAAAGAGCAAGGGTGAGATGGTTTGAACACGTTAAAAGGCAGGAAGAGAAGTCTGCCGGAAAATAATGAAGATTGCACCACCTGTTAGAAAAATAATAGGATGCACCATGCTTAAATGGACGGAATGCATCCAGAAGAACATGAAGGAAGTTGGGAAAGAAGAAGATGACAACCTACATTGAGCATCTTAGAGAAAACTGACCACCCCACACCAAACTGAAAGTGGGATACAGCTAGAAGAAGGAAGAAGAAGGAAGGAAGAAGCACGATAATGATACCCTAAATTTTATTAAAAGAAAAAGTAAATCATACCGCCTTGTCCGTCGCATTGGTCAACAAGAGACGCGTCTCTCAGAAAGACAACAGTTTGAGATCAAAATGTATTTCACTCTGTCCGATTCTTCTCACGATGAAAACCTGCCTGGTCGACATGAAGGGCATATAGATATCGAAAGCAAAAAAAAGAAAGAAATGGAATGGGGAAGAAAGTTATATAATATATATATATTATATAAATTACATATTATATATATATACAAAGTTATATAGTGTTTTTATCTTGGATTTAAAAGATCTCAAAGCAACAACACTGAGGATACTTTTTTGGCATGGTGCAAGATAAAAAAAAAGAGAAAACGACAAATTTGACAGTCTTGGTACAAGTAAATTAGCCAATGTTTGAAGTTATGTACTTTGTGACAAAAAGCTCAAGGATATTGAAGTTGTCAAAACTAAGGAAAAAGTTAAAAGAAATGTTGATGCAAATAACTACTTAATAACTACTTTAATTATGTAGTGAGGGAAGGTATAGAGAAGAATTCAAATAGAGGTAGTAGCAAAGATGGTAGTGAAGTTGATGCTGCAGGAAGGAGGAGTTAGAATGGAGATGAAGGAGTACTTGATAGTAAAGGACTTCAAGGTGAGGATGCATTACAGGAGGATGGACATAAGAAAAATGATAATGAAATCAAAATCAACCAGGAAAATTTCATCCTTATGAAACGCAAAATGTTAGAAGAGTTATCTGCAGTATAGCACACTGGCACACAAGATAATAAAGATTGGATAGTGCCGTAAAATACAGAAAGATATTTCAACTTGGAAACGACACGTTAAAGCAACTTTGTGAAGAAATAGACCAAGATCTTACGACATTGAACCAATTAACTTATGCAAAATCAAAACTAATACAATTAAAATGTAGTGTCAAACTGAAAAGAAAGGAAAACTGTAAATCCAAGCCTGGTAAACAAAAGAGGAAAATGAAAATTCAGAAAAAAATTGAAACTCTTAGAAGAGGAATTGTCTTATTGTAGAAAGTAGATAAGGCCAAAGAAACAACATCAAAAAAAGCTACAGAAGTATCGAGAAAATATAAAATAAAGAAAAAAGAATTAATAAAAATATCAAGAAAATACTCTAACAAAAATTAAACATTAAAGCCTAAAGACTTCGTAGAGTCAGTAAGAGAAATAACGCTTTTAGAGAAAATAAAGTTTTTGAAACCGGTGCGAAGAAATTCTACAGAGAAATCGGCAAAAATAAGGTAAAAGTTGGAGACATTCCATAAGAAGAAGAGGTGAATGATTTTCAGAAAAAGATGCTGAGAGATTGTGAGAACAAAGCGAATGATGTAGAAGACTAGGAAGGGGTAAATGGAAATTGATGTGTTGTGACTCACCAGAATATTAAAAAAAGTCGCCAGACTTAAATCAAGTTCCATCTTTTTACTTAGAAACTTGTTCAATGTCTAAATAACCTAGTTTCAGAGCCTAAGTCAATTCCTGAATGGTTTTGTCTAGGTACATGCTATTTGTTTCCAAAAACAAATGATACTCCACACTCCCAAAACTGCAGCCCAATTACATGGTTTACTAATTTTTATAAATCATGAACTTCAATACATTTTGACCGAACACATCTGAATGTTTATGATATCTTTCCAATAGAAAAAAAAATGCCGCAAGGACTTCATGTGGGTGTAAAATCCAATTACCTATCAACAAGATGAACCAGAGAACTGAAACTCTAAACATAGGAATTTGCGTACCGCTTGGATTGATTATAACAAGGCTTGCGATAACATCCCACACAAAAGGATTTAAAATATCTATAAATATTCAAAACCTCTCTTATGTTGGAAAATTTTCTCCGACATTCGAAAACGCTATGGAAAACTAATTTCCTCCTCTCCAATTCTAATGGTATTTTGTCTTCTAATTGGTTGAAAATTAGACGCTGGATGTTTCAAGGTGATTCCTTCTTTTCTCTTCTTCTTTGTATGACCCCTTTCCTTCTCTCAGAAATTAAAAACAATACAGGATATGGTTAAAAGGTCAATGATTGGAAAAAAAAAATCATATTTCTTCCATAGATGAATGAAACTTCGAGCTAGCCATGATGGAATGCTTGAAAGACTACTGAAAACAGTAAATACATTGAGAGATTGCATTGGGATGGAGTTCGGTTTAGATAAATGCGCTAAAGCTTCCTTTGAATACGGTAAGTTAGTCAAGACCGACAATTTCGTATTAGATGAGGACATCATCATTGAGTAATTGGACCAAGAGGGCACCGATAGATATCTAGGAGTTAATGAAGGGGATGGCATACAACATGTAAAAATTAAAGAAAAACTAAGAAAACAATGCACACACAGTGTAAGATTGATTATTAAGTCCGAACTATACTAAAGGACACAACAACAGTTATTAATAACTTAGTTAATATTAACTAGTAATGTAAAGTTTTAATATCATTAACTGGAATTTGAGTGACTTGAAAAAATTGGATTCGAAAATAAAAAAACACTTTACCTGTCATAGAATGTTTTACCCAAAATCACAAGTAGATGTCTCATTTTAAGAAAAGATTAAAGAAGGAAAATGATTCAACTAGAACCAACTTATAAAATAAGCACCATACGATATTGTCAATACTGTCAATACAAACGAATTGATGCTGTAACTAGTGAACTTAATGAAGATTAGAAGAAGCTCCACTCTGTTTTGAAGGGATCTAAAAGATTATTACTTCAGCTAAATATTGACGGTGAAATAGTTCTCTTAGCACTGACAGTGTCCTAGTAAAGCTAGGAAATTAACAAAAAGGACTGCTTTGAAACAGCTTAAATTTAATTGGCAATAGAAACATCTCCATAGAGAGCGACTCGAGCCAATAATACTGATGTAAGTAGAATCGATACCCATCAGTAACTTTCGAGCTCTGGACTGAAAGGGGAGACTGAAGATTTTATTCTTCCCGCGGAAGGAAAAGCCTATTAAACCAAAATTACCGGGGAAACGTTTTTGCATAATGGCGCTGATGCAACATACAGATTATGTGATGATAAAGTAGAGACCTTTGATCATTTAGTCTCAGCCTGCTCTATCTAACACCGGGAGAGTACAAGAATCGACAAGACAGGCCTGGTCAGAATCTTCACCTGAAAATCTTTCAACACTTTGCTGTTGATAATATTACCTGTTAACTGGTATGAAAACCACCCTGAGCCAGTAACAGATGGAAAAAATTATACCATCTTGTGAGATTTCCAGATTCACACCGACTGCACTATCCTGGCCAATCGACCTGACATTGTTATCAAAGACCAGAAAAAACTAGAAAGTCTCTTTCACATGAGTGTGCCGTCAGATAAAAATGGCATCTGCCAAAGTATTTAAGAAACTCTCCAAATACAAAGATCTGGCGATAACGAATAATAAAATTTGGCACGTCAAAACGACCACTATCGCAGTTACGAGAGATGGTCTGATAAAAAAGGAAACAGGAATCCTCTCCTGATGTGAGATACAAAAGATTTTTAAACATTTCGACACGTCTGCTAGGAAGAGCATTGAGTATGTAAACAAGCTCATTTCAAACCAAACGATTTCTTTTCTGATAGTTGCTTAAAATGTATTTAATGTTCACAAAGTTCAAGCGATGATTCCTCAGTGAATTAATTATTTTTTCTTTTATTTTGTCTACTTTCTGTGGATCTCACGTTGCAAATTCATAATCGATGTTCGTCATTTGTCTTGTTATTTGTGCCTGCACCTGCAGTACGAAAAAGTAAATTAGTGATCGTAAATAGTCCTGTTATTTGTTAAAAGTATTATCCATCCCTACATCCTGAAAAGCTTAAATTTCATAATAATAAAAATAAGAACTTCCTCTTTCAATCACCCTAGGCTACTGGCAGTAGACCTATGTTTGATCTTATCTTACAATTTGAAAGAAAATGTGGCAATAACAATAATAATATAAATATAAATCTATAATAATAACAATAGTAATAAAAATATTAGTTTACTTAAAGGAAAAATTGATAAGACTCAACAAGAAAGTAAATGTACGATGTGTGGCAAAGCAGATGAAAGCATCAATCGCGTCTTAAATGAATGTAGTAAAATGACACAAAGAGAATATAAAAAAAGCATGATTGGGTAGGGAAAAAAAGACATTGGAAGGTATGCAGGAAGTACGGTCGTACAACGAAAAAAATGGTACGAACATAAACCGCAAGTTGTATGCGAAAATGAAGGATATAAGGTCTTATGAGACTTTTCAATACAAATAGACCGTGTTGTTGAAGCAAAAAAACCCGATATGATTACAGTAGACAAGAAAAACAACAAATGCCTGATTATAGACTTTGCTGTTCCGTACAATACCAGGATTGATGAAAAAGAAAGAGAAAAAATATTGAAATACCAAGACTTAGCAAGGGAACTGAACAAACTATGGAACCAAAAAGTGAAAATAATCCCAGTTAAAATTGGAGTGCTAGGAACAACACCAAAAGCATTGACAAAAAGACTGAAGGAGATTGGGATAGCTACCAAAATAGTAGAATTGCGAAAGACTTTGTTAGTACATACTACCAGAATCCTCTGACGAGTGCTTGAGATTTGAAGAAACTTGTTGTTACCAAAACTCAGGAACATAAATCCACAGACCAATTTTTGAAAAACAACAACAACAACATTATGTGAAATCAGTGTGTCACAAAGAAATAATAATAATAATAATAATAATAATAATAAATCCGCGTGGGCCTGAAATACCAGGTGGCGACAGTGCGGAATGCCTAGCCCCTTCAATAAGGCTAAAATGCATTGAGATATGTTATGAAAACGAGAAGTAAAGCATACAGCCGGAGGTCGAAAAGTATACCACTCGGTCTAATTCCTCCTCTGCAAATGATTTGCAAGGTAATCAGAACAAGGATATCCCTAATTCTGAACATGCAGTGATGCCCACAAAATCAAAAGAAACTAGATTAAGATGGTCTACAGAGGAGAATAACTATGTTCTAAGAGCATTTTACATCGTTTAAAGTAACCCTATAAGAAACCGACTGAACCAACCTACCCAGAATGGAGAAAAATAGCAGGAAAAGGAATTATGAAAAACATCGATGCTAATAAACTTGCATAAAACTAATGTACGTCGAGATAGTTTTAGAAATAAGCGATTGAATGAAGCACAAATTGATCCATTATGTGATGAAATTCGAAATGAAACTTTTGTAAACCTAAGGTTGATATTGAACATTAAAATCAAGAATCTATAGTTGAACTAGTAAGTGTGATACCTGCACTGATTGAGAATAGAATACGTGAAGTGAGAGGAGGCAATGAAGAAATAGTTAGAAATATACATATGGCTGTATTTGTTGATGATTTTGTTGAAAGAAATCAAAGAAAGATACAGGCTGCTTCTGAAGATATATTACCTGAACTTGTAATCTCTGAACAGACTGGGATAGAAAAGAGGGACACGTTGCCTAAGCTAACATTCTGTTCAAAAATAAACCTTACTATTAAGCTTTATAACGTTACTCTAAGCGTGATAGTTAATGAAACCCAAAAGGATATAACCTCCATCAACAATCTAATATTCTCAACAGCAAGAGCTACCACCCAAAAGCTAGGGGCTAAAATAAAAAAGAATAAAACGCAACAGGTTAATAAGAAACCAATATGGAAAATGAAAATAAAGAAGGAAATTGAATCTTTGCGGGCAAAAATCTCAATTTTTGATGAATTGACGAAGGGAACAGACGTGAAAACTAGGAAAAGCAGGAAAGTTAAAAGGAAATACAATGTCATTTATAAAGTCTCTCTAGATACGACCAAAGAAGTCTCAAAACAAAAACAAAGTCTCAAAATATATACAAGTGAAAGCGCAGCGATTGAGAAGATTTGATAAACCAAATAAGTTTTATAGGCAGAACAAGATCTTCAAAACTAATGTTAAAAAGTTCTAGAGGGAAATTGGAAAGAGTATGATCGAGGTAAAGGAGCCAAGCGATAACAAGGGCGTGGAGAAATTATGGAATAGCATGTGGGTTAAGGAAAAAAAACTAAACCAGGAAGCTACTTGGATAGACAGAGAGGAGAAAAGGATGAGTGAGATCAAAGAACAACAGTGGAAGTCTATTAAGGTCGAGGAATTGCACCTGGCCCCAGCAAAATCACAGAAGTGGAAATCCCCAGGATTAGATAAGATTGGAAATTTCTGGCTGAAGTCTCTAAGTGAAATACATAAACACCAAATGGCAAAATAAAATCGTCACTACAACAGAAGCCTTACCGGATTGAAGAGATTACGAAAAGGTAGTAGGCGATTACGTTTCCTAGCAACAATTCGACCGCTCCTGACATCTGATGCGGCCGAGAAGATTTTAACTCTATGATCGTCCCAAGTATAAAATACTGCTGCACTGTGAAGATACGACTCACCGATACACAGAAGGTGAACCCAGCCTCAATTGACTATGGTGCATCTAAGCTGATATATGGCAAAAATTCATCAAAACGAGTGACGTCAAAGTATGGAAGAATGAAGAAGAAAGCCTGCAGCACTGTCCGTAAATGTATTATGGAAACGTATATAGCCCATTCAGGAACTACTTTCAAGCTAACATGCACGTTCGAGTTACAAGAAATAATAACTTTTCAATAAAACTTCCTAAGATAAAACTTGAAATAGGTCGGCAATCGTTCTATTTCTAAGATTGTCGACATTACAATGATCTTCCGTTAGAAATACGTAAAGAGGAAGATTATAAAAATTTTAATAAGAATTTAGGCATGATTTTTAAATAAAATGGTTTCAAATAGCAACTTTGAATTTTTAGGTTTTTAGATTTTAGTGATTAGTTCCTCTAAATTTCCGCTATTCAATTTAGACTCGTTTTTTAGCATTTTCAGTGTCTTACTATGTGCTAATAGTCTTAGAGCAGCCCTAAAGCAGTTTTTTAGGTTTCTATTCTCATTATGTTTTTACTTTTTCCTTTTTGTTTACTAATGTGTCAAAACAGGACCACATTGATAGCAGTTTTTACAATATATGTAAAATACTGATGTGTTTATATGTATACTTTGCATATATTTATTGTATCCTGTATAAACATTAATTTAATAGTAATTTTTTTTTAAACTTCAAGTGTATATTTTCCCATGTTATCACTTAATACAATTGTATGCCGTGTATACATTACATCATTACCCTAAGAAATACCACTCACTATCAAGGCATGGTATCAGGGACGCACAGAGTAACCTAGTCACCAATAAAGGAGGGGAGGCTGATCCCATGTCCTACTACGTTGACAGAATATGTAATATGTGGTTNTAGAAATAATAATAATAATCATAATAATAATAATGGTAATAATGATAATAATTTTTTTTAAACTTCAAGCGTATATTTTTCCATGTTATCACTTAATACAATTGTATGCCGTGTATACATTACATCATTACCCTAAGAAATACCACTCACTATCAAGGCATGGTATCAGGGACGCACAGAGTAACGTAGTCACCAATAAAGGAGGGGAGGCTGATCCCATGTCTTACTACGTTGACAGAATATGTAATATGTGGTTCGAATTACCACACATATGATCTTCTTTATGATATATGAGATTTCGCTTTTATCGTAACTTATTTCCGCTAACATCTTCGGTACCGAATGTGTACTCTTTCCGATTGCTCCTATCCAAATTTTAAATTAAATTGATAAATATAACTTTTTGATAATTTTTGCCTAGAAATCTTAGCAGAAATTCATATTTTTCTGATTTACGTTTCGAATTCACTTCAATATTTGTTTCAAACCCGATTGTAAGTTCTAGAATATAAATCATAAATAATAATAATAATAACAATAAGAAGAAGAAAAACCCCACGACCGTGTTGGGCACTATCTCCATTGGAGTATATGCAAACATTTTGGTATTGAAACCAACCCCAACTCGTATGAACACCATCCACTACCAGTTATGGAAGGAGAAAATGCTACTATTCTGTGGAACTTTTCGATCAATACTGGTCGGACGATTCAGGCCAACCGTACTGACATTTTATTTAAAGGTAGGAAGAACAAAATGTGCATTTTTATTGACATAAGTTTGCCAAATCATAAAAACATCTCAGTTAAGAAGTTCTAAAGGTTAAGCCTGTATAATAACCTAAAGATAGAAATTTTAAAAATGTGGAACGTCAAAGCTAGAACTGCTCCAGTCATTGTCAAGGCACTAGGGATGATGAAGAAGGGGGACTCAAAAACATATTAGGAAAATACCTGGAGAGCATAAAGTATAAAAACTCCAGAAAATTGTTCTTACAGGCATTGGTCATATTCTTCAAAAACACTCTCAATTTGATACCGTAAAAGTCATATTTCTGTTTTTTCATATAGCTTTTTTTATAAATAATTTTATGATTTTCCTAGTTTTTAGTAATATGAGTCCCTTTAATGTTCGTGTCATGTCTCATAATAATAATAATAATAATAATAATAATAATAATAATAATAATCCTGGCTAGGATGGAATTATTAGCCCTGGTTAACAATCGTCCTATGAGAAGGAAAACCTAGAAGAATAAACCAAACGCAGTTGTTATTTTCAGGTTGACGTCGAGCGGGGTGTACCTGTGTCTCATGGTCAGAATTAGATCTTGAGCCGTGGTTGGTAGCAATCCTAGAGATGGTGCCTCGATAAATACACTGGTGTTTGTGCAACCTTAAATCCACTAATCCTTTAATGAGTGTTAAAATACCAAATCAGATTAATGAACATAACGGGACTAATGGAGGAGGAACTGTAAGTGAAGTCCCGTCGCCCAGCAGGTATTTCTGGACTCAGCAGAGGGAGGCCAGTCGTTATCCTGCCAATGCTAGAATGAATTGGAGTAAGGAGATGAACAAGGTAGTCATTAAATGCTTTTATAGAAGTAAACCGTTTAATGAAAATGGAGAAAGCTGTTAGAAGAGGGAAAGAATGTTTAGAGAGTGGAGAGATACGTGTTTGGTCGAGCTAACAAAGCAACGTGCATGTGATCAAGCAAGAGCCATTTGAACGCGTGGGTGGCTGTCTGAATTAGAACTAGAAAGGATAAGGAGAAAATAGAAGAAGAGTCCCAAAGCGGATTTTATCAAATAGATGCAGCTAATCTGGATGGAAAGGCGACTAATGAAGTTGAGGAGAATAACTAAAAACAAGGGAATATGACAGTGGGGGTAGAAGATGCATAAGACATTGCACGAAATGATGGTGATGTTTATGAAGTGCTAAAGGAAATTGACTTGACGAAATTCAATACAGAAAAGCGAACAAGCGATGGCATTCATTTTTAAAAAGCTGATAGGAAAACTACAAGACTTCAAAATGAGAGAGTGAATCCAGCAATCAGGTTTGTAAGAACTAAAAACATAACTGAAAAGAAAAATCTGATTAATAATGCTGCAAGTGTGTGGGTGGGTTGCTGAAGAGATGGAATTGAAGAAATTTCAACCCATTAAAAACAAGGAACCAAAATGGAAGCGAAGAATCGAAGGAGACATTAAAAGGCTAAAGCATGATATTAAGGTTTTTTGCATAAAAGTGCCACGATCAAAGGATAATAACAAAGAATAACACAATTCAGACAGAATAGCATTTTTGATGTTGATCAGAAAAAGATATACACAAAGTTAAATGGAGGTGGTTTCAGGTCAACAAATATGCCAGATTCTGAGGAAAGTAGAACGTTTTGGGGTGATATTTGCAGTGTTAAAAACAACACAATAAGAAAGCCCGTAGGATAAATGATTTAAAGTGAGATATGAATGAAAAAGGACAACTGCAAAACGAATTGACTATAACTGTAGACAGAGTCAAAAAGCACTTTTAAAAAAATCTCAAATTGTTAAGCTCCAGAGACAGATAATATTTACAGATTCTGGATTGAATGTCTTACCAACCTTCATGAAAGAACAGCTGAGCAATTGAATGAGATTGTTACTGGAGTTTGTAATTTGCCTGGGTTGATGAGTTATGGTAGTATGGTTTTATGTCAGAAAGATCCAGTAAAAGATAATGCAGTGGACAATTATCACCTAATAACTTGTCTGCTGCTAATGTGGAAGTTATTGACTTGCATGATAGCTGGAAAAATGTATAAGTACCTTGACGAGGAAGACCTGTTGTCGGAAGAACAAAAAGGTTGTAGACGCAGGAGTAGAGCGACGAAAGACTAATTTTTGATAGACGAAGTAGCCTGAAAAAACTAGAGGAAAAGACACACAAATTTGGCTATGGTGGGTGGATTATAAGAAAGCTTATGATTTTGTCCTGCACATATGGATTATCGAGTGCATGGAAATGTTGGGTATCGCAATGTGAGAAATGTGAGAAAGTGTTTAGACAAAAGCATAAGCCAGTGGAAGCTATCATTAACGTTAAATGGAGAAAATCTTGGCAATGTAACAGTCAACAGAGGTATCTTTCAAGGGGACAGCTTATCGTCATTACTCTTTGTGTTAAGTATGATCCCAATGTCGTGGATTCTAAGGAAAGTGAAGGCAGGCTATGAATGGGGAAAGAAAGAATTTAGTATAAATCACTTGCTCTTCATGGATGACCTTAAATTGTACTTCAAGATGAAGAACAGATTGATTCACTTGAGCAGGGTATCCATTCATTCAGCATAGATATTGGGATGGAATTTGGAATTCGAAGTGTATGGTGTGCTGGTATTGAAGAGGGAGAAAATAGTTAAATGTGACGATATGAAACTCCAAAATTGTGAAATTATGAATAAAGCTGAACAGAGTAGTAGAACTTGATAAAATCAAAGAAAAAGAGATGAAGGAGAAAACAATATAAGAATTCAAAAGGGGGCTTAGTTTGATTCTGAAATAAAAAATTAACGGCCTGCACAAAAAAACCAGCAATCAACACATGGGTAGTCGCCAGTTTTAGATAAGGTGCTGGAATAACAGATCGGAAACAAAGTGAATTGAAAGGGATATATACAAAGACTAGGCAAATGATGACAACCTACGGAGCATTAAATCCTAAGTGTTATGGTGACAGGTTGTATATGAAGAGAAGATAAAGTGGTAGAAGACTGAGTAAGATTGACCTTGTGGTCAGAGGGAAAGAAAATAGTTTGGGTTATCACGTTTTGAACTCAGAAAAACACCTTATGAAAGGTGTGAAAGGGTTTGGAACGATTGTTACTGAAGGCACGATCACCACAGAAGAACTTTAAAAGCTAAGTCTGAGGAGCTTAAGCAACAATGGAGTTGTAAGGGCAATTCAACTGTACTGAAAATGTTGACAAAGAGAAAATTTAGAATTGGTTATCCAAAAGTGACCTTAAAAGTTAAACGGAGGATCTTTTATGTGCCTCCCAAGACCAGGCTATTAGAACAAAGTATATCAAGTGTAGAATTGATAAAAGTGACAATTATTCTATTTCCTCCAGCAGAGAAAAATTTCTCTGTTGGAGGAATTACAAGCTTTGAAATAAGATTCAGGAAAGCTAGAAAAGTATCGAGAAATTATGAAATTGAATACAAACAAATCCCCAGTATAAAGGAAGAATTTAAAAATACAATAAATTCGGATAAAACACCAGCATGGCTCTGCCAGTGCACAACATATTTTCAATAAAAAAATACCGAAACTGACAACCCAAAAATCTATCGATCTACAGTAACCTGCCTTTCCACTACCCATAAAATATTGACGTCAGTTCTTACAGAAAGAACAAAACATCTTACCTATTCACTAAAAGGATTGTCGCAAGGACGTCTGTAGTTGTAAAGACCAGTTGCTCATTAAGAAAATGATTCTATAGAATGTCCACTCAAAACAAGAGCATTAATTAATGCCTCGATTGACTGCAAGAAGGCTTTTGATAATGTTCCGCACTCATGGATAATGGGAATTATAGAAATAGACAAAGCGTCACCGGTGCTTGTTAATTATCTGAGAACTAGTATGACTTGATGAGAAACAAATTTTACCCTGTCTCATACAAGAACGGAACACTCACTTCAAATGGCATGATAACTAAATGTTGAATCTCTCATAGTGACTCCCTTGCCCCAATTCTTTTCTGTCTCGCACTCATTCCTCTTTCAAAGATGATGAATTATACAGACTCTGGATATAAAATCAACGCAAGACAAATAAGTTAACTCTTTTGCATGGATGATTTAAAATTGTATGCTCATAATGATAAGTTTTCGGAGAGCTAGTATGACTATGGGAAACAAATCTTACCCTGTCTCTTTGTCTCTTTGTCTCCCTGTCCCTCTGTCTTTCTCTTTCTTTCTTTCTGTCTCTCTCTGGATATAAAATCAACGCAAGACAAATAAGTTAATTGTTTTACATGGATGACTTAAAATTGTATGTTCATATTGATGGTGAACTTGAAGGATTATTGAAGTGTATCAAATAGTTCAGTTATGACATTGGAATGGAATTTGGGCAAGTTAAGTTTGCTAAGATAACTTTTAATCGAGAAAAGCTGATTAGTAATGTTAATTTAGATGAGGTAACGAGATTGAGCAGAAATATACTTACAAATATCTAAGAGTGAACGAGGTTGAAGGCATACAACATGTTACCATGAAGATAAAAATTAGAAAAGAGTGTTTGAAAAGGGTGAAATCAATTATGAAAACAGAACTAAACTCAAAAACCTGAATTATTGCGACCAATACACTAGCAATGTCAGCTGTTACTTATACTTTTAATGTTATTAATTGGAATATGAATTAGATTAAAAGGTTGGATCCAAAGATAAGGAAACGATTACCGTGTAATCAAATGCACCATCCAAAATCAGATGTCGACAGGCTGCATGCACCAAGAAACAAAGTAGGATTGGGTATGATCCTGCTCGAGCTCTCCTACAAAGCATAAACTATTGAGGTTGCTGAATACCTTGGAAACACTGACAATTGGATGCTGCAACTTGTACATTCTAACAAAAATTCGAAAAAGCTTCCCTTTATTTCTAAATAATTGAATAACTTCTTTATAGAATTGGAATTAGAGATTTAAAATGCAAAGAAAGAACTTACTCCCACAGCCATAGTTAAAAGACAAAATGAAAAGCAAAAGATTTGGGACTTAAACAGTAAGGATATAAGTGGAAAGATAAAACTCTCCATAAACAGTTTGTGATGCGAAACAAAAATGCTGATGTTGATGAAAAGGAAGCTTATCAGTGGCTGAGCTGATCTTGACTGAATGGGGAATCTGAGGGTTTAACACTTGCCTCAAAGGATTAGAGTTTATTGATCTTTAATTACCAAGCAAATGTCCTTTACAACTGTGTCGATTTCAAAATGTCTTTATGGAATAAAAGACATAGATTAAAATTGCTAAACCTCATCTTTTTATGGATTTCATTCCTGTAACTATACGTTTGTTTCTATAATTGATATTTACAAAACTCTTGAGATGAAGTAAGTATCTTACTATTAACACTATTGGTAGTCTACCTCTTTCGATATCTCCCTATTAGGGTTTGCCTGTAAATGAGAACGTATTATATATATAAATATATATATTTATTAATATATAAATATATTTATTGATATATATATATTTATATACATATATATTTTTTTACACATGTTTATAAAATTTATTGTTGTATATATTTATGACCTAATGTCTGCAATAATCAAAAATACACTTTTATAAAAATGGTTTTAGGTATTTCCCTTCATCAAATTCCTCTGCTATTACTTTTCTTCCTACATTCATAAAACCTTTGTAGTCAGCTGTAACATCTCATTCTTTTGTTCTAGATCTTCTTTAAGACTTTAACTAACCATTTTTTTGTAATTTCTTAAGTGGAGTTGCTTCCAGTCAATCGATCAAAATTGGTCTAAGTATTGCCCTGTGTACTTTGCATTTCATTTTTATAGCAGTATTTTTATCACATGTTACTTTTAGTACATTCCTTTATTAGCTCCCTCCGTTTTAATTTTAGCAAGTTCAAGGTTTATTAAGTAGAGTTAGGGGAGAGTGTTGAGAAGCGTTTCATGGGTTTCACTGTCAGTAACCGATTCCCTGAGACATTAGTAAAACTAATGATAACAACCCGAACAATATGAACAGTTCAACTGCAGCTGCAGATAACAACGTCAACGGTATCTCCAGCACTCTTGCTGAAGGTGCCGCGTCCGGCAGGGACCTTTCGGAGGTTAAAAGGCGAAATCCCACAAACACATCGGACTTATATTCATCAAGTGGTCCTACAATATTACAGCTTAATTTGAAGATAAAACCAGAGCCAAGTGTGAAGTCCTTCAATTCCTTATCTTTATCCATACCTTAAACGTGTAAAAACCCCTCAGAGTGATCTTTAGTGGTATTCCAGTTGTCCATCATCCCGTAATTTACTCTGAAGATTTTAACTGCCATCACATGTTATGGTGCTATGAAAGTAGTGATGCAGATGGAGAGGAACTCGCCCAACGGTCATCTTGTGGGTATCTTAAGCTCCTCTATGCCAACACTTCATACGGCAATTTGGATAATTTCAACAATCCACATCTGTAAATCTACAGCCATGACTCGTCAAGCATTTTATCACACCCAACTCAAAGAACTGGGGATAATTTTCCGGGAACTTACCATGGCATCACAAAACTATCGCACCCTGCTATCATTGAAGTCACTCCAACAAACCCTCTACCAAGATGAAATTCTTACAAAGCTAATTAGAGCGATTTAAAAGACGTAACAGTTACCTTGTCAGAAACGCTTCTGCTACTTGACTCTGTAGATGTTGATCGTTTCTTTTTGTGTATTTCAGTCGCAGGTTCTCGCCACGGCAAAACGACACATACCAACAGAACATCGGAAGTGACTTGTTCCATGATTGGATCGCCAGTACAACAGCCATGCTAAAGTACACGCCCGAGTTGGGCGTCAGCGTTGGCCAACCTCTTCGTGGTGGCGCCTGGATGCTAATAAGTTAGATTCTTCTGACTGGCCATTAACGAATGGCCTTCACTTCCAAGCTGTTTTTCCGTACAATTGAAGAAATGAAGCTGTCGTTCCTGTAATTTCCAAGTTATTTTTTCGATTTGTAGACGTTTTGTGGAAATTGTGCGCCTCGCGGGTAAGTGAAAGCGTATTGTTTTTAGTTTCTTTCCAAACCGACCTGCCTTGCTTGTGGGGTGCTGTTGCACTTCGATGCCGTTTTGCTAGTATGTTTCGGTGGCACCCAGGAGTAATCGTGGGAACCCTCGTGTTGTAGGATAACAACTGTTGGCTCTACCTCACAAATGAAAAACCAACCATTAATTAAATGCTACAGTAATCGACTACAACGAAATATAAATAATAAAAATAAATGTAAATAGAAATATATATATATATATATATGTATATATATATATATAAATATATAAATATACAAAAGGTCCAAATACCCAAAAGAGGAAATCCTCAAGAATATTTAAGGATTTTAATACACTTTGGAAATGGTAAATTAACTCAAGGAGGACTTACTGTGAATCTGCTTTTTAATGTGGTTTAGGGCAGTTAAAGAGGATAAGTCAGGTTTTAATAAATACAACTGTGAACAAAACAAGAGACCTTTAAAAATTACGAAAAAGCCAAATCACCTACTTGTTCAATCACGCTAATAGTGATGGCCATCGTCAATCTCAAATTTTATGCAATGATATTGTAGAAACGAGCATTTTTCCAGAATGGTCAGGATTAACTGGTAATAAAAGCGACTATAAGAAATCAATAAATATTTGATTAAGAAATATAAGATAAGAAATCAAAATTTGAGAGAAAAAGATGTACCATATTGTGAATATTATGTAGGAGACGTGACTTAATGGTTAGTGCAACAGCACCGTAACCTGGTTCGATCCCCCCCCCCACCCCCCCC
>RDPX01000060.1:3303894-3319569 GCA_003991215.1 Morbakka virulenta | reverse complement strand
CGATGCGTGTGCAGATTACGCCTTCGTTGCCGTTGATCTCAATGTAGATTCTTCCGCCAACTCCGCCGCTTCCAGACTTCGTGCGCTACAGTGCGAGACATGCACTTTCCCCAGTAACAAGTTACTGGGTACCCTCATGACGTTTAGCCCGCCAGCTGAAGCGGTTTACCAGGGTGTGGCCACTGCCGCGCACAAGCAGTTAGTTGGAGCCAGACATGAGAGTTGGGTGCCATCAAGAGACCAGTAGGTCCATCGCCCGAAGGCCAGCTGATGGTTGCTACTGGATTGTACTCCATCTGGACGCCCCATACACCCCTAGGGTAAGACACATGAACGTTATTTGAAGGACTCGTCGAGATTTGGTTACTGTTGGATTGAAATGTATTGCCTGCCCGTCTTTGTTATCGGGAAAAAGAATCGTGATTGCCGTCTGCTCTGCTCGCCTACTCGAAGAAAGGGGGGTTGGAATAAACGGGGGGGGTGGAACATTTTCTTTACAATTACATTAATAAGCGAAGTTGTAAGCATTACTTTGCAATAATATATCTTTTTATTACGAATTACTTGTGAATACCCGAAATGATGTTATAAATTCCTAAGTTCCTTGGCCTTTCTAGACTGGAGTCTGTTTTTTTGAAAAGAGAATAATCGGGAAGAATGGAAAACAGGGTAAAATATAATTTACGCACGGCACTTTTCACGCCTCAACAACGTTATTACTACTAGCCTCGTTTATTCGTTTCTTCACACTTTTCCGAGCTTCGTAGAAAGCTGTTTTCTTTTTTTTTAGATGAGGTTTAAAAATAACACTTGTTTCATTAGTTTCGAATACATTCTGAAGTGCATCTAGAAATTTCGCATCATTGTTAATCAATGGATCATCGGAAACATTTACCAGTGACGAAAGTGTATTTGATTTTTCCACCGTGGAAATCTCAGGAGTTGGTGTTGTTTCCGCCTGTGCGGTTTCATCGTCATTGTTTTCGTCGTCACTTTCGCTTTCCTCACTTCTGTATTCTTCGCGCTCTTCTTCAAGCAAATAAGGATCATCTTCAACATAATCAAGCAACTCTAAACNACAAAGCCAAGGTTGAAGAGTAGCAGGAAGTTTTGGTCCCATCAAGTCACTTACATTCATCTGAGCTCGGTCAATAACATGAAGACAAAATAAGGGAGCACCTATCTTGTTGACTTTCTCAAAGAAAGAGTCAATGAAACGTGATTTCTTAAGTTCCCCTTAATTTCTCTGAATGTTTACATTCGCACAGCGGCATAATTAATGTCACCACAAATGCGATTTTCCCGCCGTTGCGGCTTAATTAATGGCGGCTTATTTTTGAGCGGCTTAATAACTTCAGCGTCTTATTTTGACGTAATAAGGTAGTCTTTGTGTAATAAATAAGTTCTTCAGCCTACCTTCTTTACTTATTAAAATGTGTTCAGCATAGCAGCCCTTGAAAAGTGGAATGTTTGGTGTTATCTTAGATTACAGAGGAAGCGAAACATCTGGAATTTTTCAGAGTTACACAAACATTTAAAACTTCTTCCAACCAAAACAGAAACACTATTAAACTAACTTACCAAATTTTATCCATACTCAGGCTGGTAACCTGATCATTTTCTAGTTGGCAAGATTGACTGGAAGGGAAAAGTTTTTTATTCAAACAATTTTTATAACACGGTCAATTAAGGGAGGGGGAAAACAATTGTAATAAAGATAAGCTTCATATTAACTAATTCCTTGTGAAAATTTATACACCAAGAGAAAATGTGGAAAGCACCAAAGATAAGAATGCTGATGAGACTAACTTTATATTTGGAAGGACTGAGAAAGTAAAAGACAGTATATAAACCAGTAAAAGTGAATTTACTAAAGAAACTAGCGGAGAGTTGATAATTTTCTTTATGTACAAGCACGTCAAGAAATGGTAGAGACTTCTCGCTTTCATTCTCAACTATACATTTGATGTTGGGATGATAGCTGTTAATGTGGGTGAAAAAGAGACCTACATCGTTTATACTCTTAAATAAAGACAAGGTATCTTCAACATTATGACGGTATCATATAGGTTAGAAAGGCAATCATTAAGATATCTTCAAGAGCGCACATATATATATTGTCTCGTTAAATTATGATAGGTAACTTCTGAAGAAATACCACAGCCTGCTTTATACAGACTAGACACATATCTTGTATAAAAGTTCCACAATAAAGCTTTACATAGATTGTCATATACGTGCGATTAAAGATATCTAAAAGGTGCTGCACAGCTATAAAATTTAGGATTCTGAAGACCGAAGAGATCAATATTATTCACATTAATGCAGGAATTCATTATTCCTCTGGTGCCTTTTACCTAGATATTTTTTGTTAGCAAAATCACAGTTACTACATCGGGAACTAGAACTGGGACCTTAATATTGCTGATTCTTTTATCACCGGTTACCCATTTACCTGATTCCATTCAAATTACATCATTCTTTGAAACGTCAACTACATGATTACCAACATAGATACGCATGTTGTATATATATTAGTTTATATAATTTTTAATTTTTTTCATAATGAATGACTGATTGTTGTGTTAGTGTGAGAAAACGGTTTTATTATTTCGTAATATGTTTTATCTTTCGACAATTGATTTATGCAGAAAAGAACATAGTAACCAGAAAGAATTGATTTCAAATCTTGATATTGACTAGAATTGTAGTTATCATTAACCCTTATTTATCAAACAATTAATTAATTTCATTTATGGGAGGAAAACTATGACTGCCAAACCAGAGTATCCGTACTTCACTGACATACAATCCGACCAAGTGAGTACCTTGTCTGTCGCTACTGTCGAGATTAACAACGTAGAAATCATGTTTGTTATTATTATGTAGTTGATCTCTAGGAAAAACTCCATTGAAATTCTTAATCTGAAGATAAATCTAGATTACTTAACTATTTTTGCCTAGAAGCAGTCCCGAACCTTTGTTTTGAGTTTTCTTTTGGATTCTTCATATTTGCTCTTTACACCATAACCTAAAAATGAGGATTGATATGGAATCAACATCAAAATAAAGGTGGTTTTGAAGGTCTTTACCCTTTGGTCTATTTTGAGACTTTTACCAGAAAGAGGATTAAATAGCATCGGAACGCCAATAGCAATAACTTTCTCGGCAAGAGCTTTCCTAGAAGTCACTTCATTATGATTGTGTTGGCCTCATTACTAGTTTACCACCAGATTCAAAAGCATAATCTGTTATTTCTGGGTTTTTTTGTTAGTAGGTTTTTATTTACAACCAATTGATCAGTTTTATTTTGGGGAATTAAGTAACCACCTTTTTGGCCGGAACTTAGAACCTTATCCACAGCAAAAGTAGAAAGACTCCGAAAAGCACCTGTTGCAATCTCAAGAATAGCTTCAGTAGCTAGTTTTCTTACAGTGGGTAGCAAGTTAGTACCCAAACTCATCAAAGAATTATAAAGGTTTTCATTTTTTTGAATAAAATGACTCATTTGAGCGTGTGAAATTTTCAAATCAATACCTTTCTTTAGTGATTTTGCTTTCTGTATTCTTTTACTTTGTGCTTTTGTAAGAAAACGTTCATTAGGGCCATTTAATATACTACTTGATACTCTTAAGGCAATAGAATTTTTATTGATCAATGCTTTGACAAGTTTTTGTTATTGGCCATGACTAAGAGTGACACCGCATGCATGATATCCAGTCATATATTAGTAGTTTAGATAAATGTATACATGATGTATGCTTTTTTATTAATTTAAACTGGAATGACTTCTTTATCATTAAGAACATCAATCTGAGCTCTTCATTGTATAATATCAAATAAAGTATAACAGTTTTTGTAGGCCTATCTGTTAGATCGTATCGAAGTGACAATTGAACATTATTATTTAAAGCTTGATGTTTCCAAATTAAATCAAAATAAATTAGACTATACATGGTTTGAAAATTTAACAGATCAAGCAAGTGATCATTTCAAGCATATCAAAACTTTTTCTATACTCAATCACCAAATAATATGTTCTACAAAGCTAAGTGTTAGGTCTAAAAGGTGTAGCTGTAGAGAATTTATCGATCATCCATTATCCATTTCTAGTTTAACTGAACTAAATTATATTTTTGCATTACTAACTCCAGTCGTTGAAAATATGTTGAACATGTAGTAATTCTCTTTTAGAAAATTCACCTTACTCTCGATAACAACCCAAACGAAAACGTGTTGTGGTTGTCTAATCCTACTGATACATGAGCGTTGTTGTGTTGCTAATGTAACCAATCTCTCTCGTTAATAATTCAAACTATGTGCTTTTAAATACCGAGTTAAAGACCATTCTTAACCAGCTGCGTTGAAAGTCATTCTAGGAGTTCATAACACAAACTTCGTGATTATGTACCTAGTAGTTTTCTCATTTGTTACATCATTTCTAAAAACGATATTATCAACTGATTCTAAACCAAATGAAAAGTTATACCTTCCCAGAACACCCATATGATCTCCAAATAAAGCAAAAAAAAATATATCTTTCCAAGGGTAAAATGATATTTCAGCATTGTTTCCTGGTAAGAGGGCTTTTCTCTTTTTAAAACCTTCATTAGTGTTATTAGATAATTCATGTGTATCTTTGTAGTAAAACACACTATTACCAACGGATTCAATATATCCTCTTTCAAATTCCTTAAGATTCTTGGTATCTACATAATAATTAATGTCTGGTACATCATAAACAATGGAACCATCTATATTAATACTAACTGATCGAAACAAAGAATAACCACTGCTGATAGTTCCAATGTTATCAGCTACAGCTAAATCACCACAATCAGCTGTTTTGTTTCATTTTACATCAAATTCTAGATATGACTTGTATAGATCATGAGGAGTGCCTAAACCTTATTAGTCTATTGAGAAATCATGCTTTTTTTAGGTATTTTTTAGCTCCAGAAGAGGTTATAAGCGTTGTCAAAGTGATTGGAAAATAATCGTCACGACCGCAATATTTCGGTGAACGAACACTCGTTCTATATTAATGGTGTAGATAATCTTTACAGTAGCAATTTTTCAAATTCTAATGACAAGGCATAATAATTGTTATTTAATTGAGTGTTTTGTTCTTCCACTTGATTACTCTTATTACTCGAATGTGATCTCAATAAATCTACTCGCAGATCACTTTTATCGTCTTTTTTATACCAAGAATAACTTATTTCAAAACTATCAAGTGCAATATTATACTTTTTATTTTTGCCTAGTATTATCTCGGGATTAAAAATGATAGTTAAATAATGACCTTTAGATTCATTTACTCCATTTTCACTTTTTTTAAAAACTGGAAATTCCATTTATACTGGTATATTAACATTTTCGTATGTAAGAGTCATATTGGGACCTGTTAATAACCCCAAGTTTTATAAGATATTCAAAATTTCCATAGTTTCTTTATGTAGAGCAACGGAATTGTTTCCAACATATTTTGATTCAGTCAACAAGGTCAATCGTTGTATAAACTGTTTAGGTTCTGTATAGCAGATCATACCTCCAATCAAATTATTTTTACCAGAAGAATTATGTTTGAACTCATTAAAAATTCTCTTTGCAATGGATACATATTTTTTCTCCCTTATTTTTTATAGTATTAGATATCTGTTTTCTACACTCTTCTATTTTACTTTTAATTTTATTATCTATCAACATTAGATTTTTGCTTATGGTACTCTGCTCATATATAGTATTGATTCTAACTTCCAAATATTTACTGTTTCTTCTACCGTTTAAAGATTTAATAACTTGTACAACTTTATCTCTTTCTGGTAAGATACTGAACGATGGATCAAACTTGTAATTTTTAATGATTTTAATTCCATCTTCATTCAGGTGAAATTCAGAACACTGTGGATCTTGTTTAGTTATGACTGATTGTGTTATTTCTTGTTGACTATTCTTGAACTCCTCAATTAGTCGATTCTGCCTTTTATTAATTGTGTCTTCACTCTTTGAGCATCTGTAAATTGTTTTAATTTGATTTAATTTTCATACTGCAGACTCATCTCTCCATCCTTGAAAGATTTAATTTTCTAAGTTTTTTTTATTTACTGATATCCATATAATATATGGTTAGATAAATAAGTGTTAAAATACAGTTATTCATAGAGATACGTGTTAAATTGCAGTTAATTTGTTGTTATCCTATGTATTTAATAGACTGGTACAATATGAAGATATCAAATTATTAAACAACTTCTTGGATAAAGAGTATAAAATACTTGTTGTGGAGCATCAGGCCGTAGAAAAACAAACATTTTGAGGTATATGTTAAGAACTGCTTTACTGACAAGATATATATGTACACACCAAACAGTCATCAAAAGGAATTACAAAATCTAAAAACATTAATGGATAAAATAAGTGAGGTTATATGTTACCCTCTTTGGAAATCAAAGGGCCTGAAGAGATAATGGATAGGAATGAATATCCAGAAGACAGTTGAAAGATAGTCCTGTTTGATGATTTGATTAATGCTCCAGAAAATGTTCAAAACAAGATACCAACCAAAAATATCCATGGTAGGTATCATCAAATCAGTCCAATTTACATCAGTCAACCATATGATGTTCCACAAGAATCGAGACAAATATTACATACACCACCAACAACAAACCATTGTAATCTAATTGCTGAGGAGATTGATACAAAATTACTTGATGAATTAAATTTGTATGATTTTATGTTTCTTATAGAAAAAGATGATCTGTAAGAAGAATTTTGATAAAATTGTATAATATATGACTACAAGCTGTTGTGTTAAATGTGAGAAGCAAACAGTTAATTCAAATGAAGACTTTAAGAAATCTAAGAATGATAAAAGGATGCTTAAATCAACGTGTACTGTTTGTGGGTCCATAAAAAGTACTTCCTTAAGCAGCACTATTAATTTGTTCTTGGTAATAAAAATAATGATGATGAAAAATGCACTTGTGATATTGATAAGACTAAAATTCCATGATCTATGCAAGGTTATATAAAACGAAAGCAGGTTTGTTATTGGGATCTTAAGACAGTTGATTCTTGTATTTTGGCATCAAGAGGCTCCAGAAAAAATTTAGATAAATAGAGACCGAAAGTAATTTCAGTGAAGATCAAGCAAAAAGCTGCTTTTAAGAAACTACACGATGAAATTCAATTCTGTAAAGATAAGAAGAGAAAAAAAGATATTAAAATGGAAGCAACTGAGCTGATGATAAAATAAAATACCTTGATATTAAACAATTAAAAATTGAAAGAGAATTAAAAAAGACTAACCTAGATAAGCTCTCTAACTATTCTTTTAACACGTTATAATGGTTGATATCTACAAAGCTATTGGGAAACTACCAAGCCCTAAAGCTCGTATTTAACCTAATAGATATAAATAATAATACATCCATAGGTCTTGTACCCAAACCAATTCCAACCTTGATGTATACAAAAAGTATGAACTCCATTAGGAAAGATTTTTAATTATACCCTGATCTTGGATTGAAAATAAATAAAGTTTATAGAGTATTAGAGTTTAATCAATCTCCTTGGTTTAAACAGTATATTGATTGCAATACTCTGCAATACTCAGAAAAGAACTCAAGCTGAGAACTCCTTTGTAAAGGATTTCTTTAAGCTTATGAATAACTCAGTCTTCAGTAAAACCATGGATAACTTTAAAAAATCGATCCTATGTGAAATTAGTAACTGATAAAAAGAACTTTTTAAAGCTGGGTAGTAAACCAACTTATGTCAGTAGTAAGACTCAGCACTGGCCTCAAAATAAAGACTTTTACTGTAAATATCAGTGGATCCAACGTCTTGTGAGTCGCTGTGTGTTAGTTTCCCATTTGCTTTGTTTTCTTAGGGGCTAAACAGAGTTTAAGACAGACACGGTTTCATTTGGTTGGCAACAAGATTAAAATCCCGATGTGAGTTTCCTTGCTGCACTTTTCCGTATTTGTTCCAATGATCATCACATCTTTTATCACAAGAAATATGTTACGTCACTTCTTTCCTCGCTCTGATGAATAAATTCTCTGAAATCTTGGTCTTTTGCCTCGATTTGGATAAAACAGTAAACAGCATTTTATTTGGCAAATTTTTAACAATGGCTCGCTTTTTCGCAGATTGACAACAAGATGGTGGTAGGTGGAGTCTTTTTCAACTCTTTTTGACTTTTTGATAAAAGGATTTTGCGCTATTTATGGTGTGACATTCGCTATTTAATTTTTTTGGGTGCAGATGTACTTAAAAACACAGCAGTTACTGCCGGAATAAATATTTAAAAGATAACCATAGAAAAGTTATCTCGACGGCTTGAGGTCTCATATCATCACCTTTTGTTTTAGGGTTACTTATGGCATTAAAATCAATAAAAGCTAACTTGGATTGTAGTAAATGGCAAATTTATGTGGCTGTGGTGCCACTGCAGCCGTATTAGGAGTTATTAAATTTTATGAATCATTTGACTTGGCTGATATTTTTATTTCGACAAATGAACACATGAAACACGTAACTTGCAGGAAAGCAAGGAAGTTAAATTAATTAATGAAAAGAGCAAATTAGACCGGAGAACAGAAAGTTTGTGTCTATGTGTATCCCTATCAAACAATCTGGTGCATATATTTTTTATGTTTCTTAAGTTCAAATCATGAATAATAAGGAATACAAAAGGAAAAAACCAGAGAGACTAGTGAGAGAGAGAGAGAGAGAGAGAGAGAGAGAGCTTTGTCATCATTACTGTATTTAAAATATTGATTATGTATGGATTTACAGTTGAATAGAATTATAAAGAGACCACAGTTTATTGCAAGGGCATAAAGTTGCTTATTACATGTTTAAATGAATTTTGATAATTTCAATTCCAGCTGAGCCCCAGAAACCAAGATTTGACAGTGGTAACAGTGGATCATTTATATTAGTAATAAAAAACAGAAGTGATGAAAAACTAATAATGTCTGAAAATGAAGTAAGAAAGGGAGAATGGTTTAAAATTTTTAGGAATTGTAATGTGTTACACCTATACTAATTTTTTAGGTTTTCTCCCAGAACTATTCTTAATTTTTCTTTGAATTTTTAAGAATTTTTTTTGTTTCAGCGGATAGGCCTCCAGATTAAAGCAAATCTTGAAAATGTTACAAATCTTAAACCAGTGGGGGAAGACTTCAGATGGTACTTAAAGGTAACTTAACATAAATGACTGATAGTGTTATGTATTAGAATACCTTTTTACCATTGTAGTAAGTTATGTTATGAACATACCACAAGGCAAAAATCTTCTGGTACTAGAACTCTTTCCCTTGTCTCCATTAAATGTATGCAGACTGCATTTACTATCAAGCTATCTAGAAAGTATTGGTTCTAGGCTGTTGCTTTTCTTTAATGACACATTAGGATTTGTTTCTTGTGCTTAGTTATGTTGATTGCCTCTGATCTCAGCAATATAAAATTTTCAGTATCAGAGCAGCAAGGCAGTTATTTAAGAGCATGCTGAAATTTGGTGATAATGTGAGTAGTTTTAGATCCATTCTGTGGGTACCATAGGGAGGAGGAAGTGGCAGCTTTAGTTTTGACTCTATGTATCAGTATTTTTGTGGGAAAAACATGATTTTATTATGTGGGATGTATCTTTAGCATACTGGTGTAAATAAGAGACTGGAAAAAAAGTAGAAAAACATTTGTGAAAAAAGAAGAAATTATAGATTGAACTTTCAAAGTGAGATACTGTTTTTGGTTGTGTTCAGCAACTTTGCATGGGGATCAACATAACTTATATTGACAAAATGGATGATTATTTTGAGTGTTGTGTGTTGGATTTAACAGTATTAGTTATACATTGACAAGAAGTTTGACTTATTTCCTTCTATGAAGCTACATGTTCTTGCAAATCAAGTATCACAAATTGGGCAGTAATTAGAAGAGTAAGTGAAATAATGTTTCCAAGATGGCAACAAATAGTTGAAATTGATCACCCAAGAAGAAATTTTTATCATTTTGTGGTGAACATTTTATGGGCCAAAGTTTATCTTCTTACTACAAAGAGATATATTTGAGGAGCACTTGACCAAAAGACAGGAATCCATCACATTAATTGAAATGGAAGGGAATTATTATTAACTTATTAATCTGGATGTGTGATATTATCGCAGTTGGATTGGATATTGAAATCTAAGAAATGTTTAGCAGATCCAACATTTATCTCCAGTAAAGAACTACAAGAAATGCCCATCAACACATCATTTACACCCTTCATGGCCAGTAGGAACACAAAGCTTGGCTCATGTCATCATCATCATATTCGGTTTAACGTCCGGTTTACATGCTAGCATGTGTTGGACGATTTCTTGAAATTGACATCCAAGTCATCCTATCCTTCACTAGGTCTCTGCTGACACCTTTTTGTTTCAGACCCATCCTTATCACTTCCTCCCATGTTTTCTGTGGTCTTCCTCTGCCAGTGGTTCCTGCCACCTTGATTGTTCTGCATCTACTTGTCCAGGCATTCTTGCCCATTCTCTCCACATGACCAAACCAACGAAGCCTCCTATTCTGCATACAGCTGCCAATACTGTCCAGATTCAATCTCCTTCTGAGTTCATTAGAGCTGAGCCTGTCCTTTAGACTTACGTTGCACATCCATCTTATCATTCTCATGTCATTCCGCTCCATGCGGCTGACATCTTCAGCTTTCACTGGCCAAGTTTCACTGCCATACATCATTGTGCTACGTACACATGCCTGGTAGACTCTACCTTTGGTAGGTAATGGCAGAGCTCTGCTGGTTAACAATGGCATCAGCTCCCTGAACTTACTCCATCCACTGTTAACCCTTGCTGTAACACTTGCACCAGCTCCCCCCTCAGCTCCAAGGGTGTCACCAAGGTAGCAAAACTTTTGGACAACTTCAATATCCTCATCCTCCAAATGCACTTTATGTAGGTCTAAGTCACAGGTTGCCTCTCCTTCTTTGCACCTCTTGCAGCTAATGTGTAGCACAAAACAAAATTGTACATATTCCATAAACTAGCACAGCTTGAATTTTACTTATTGGAGACTCTCTTACTAGTGTTTTGTTAAGGTATCAATCAGTATGGTCACGGTACTTTGGTCCACTTCAGGTTTTGAATTTCAGGATCAGAAGAGATGCAACAAACTGTGGAGACACAAAATAGGGGAATCTCAAAGAACCTAGGTGTCTGTATCATTCACTGTGGTACAGCTAACATTGATAGAGACAAAACATTGAACATCACAAATGGAATCATTTTAATTGCCTCAGTATTTCAGACAGGAAAACCCAATCCAAATATTATTACAGAATTTTTACAATGCAATTTACATCCTTGATACCACTGACAGGATCTGCACTGTGAGCATTATGCTGGAACAGTGGTGTCAAAGGTCACCGTAAAGATATGTGTTCCTCTCGAAGCCTGAATATGACTGGGTTTTACTAGATAGCACATTGAACTCTAAGATATTTTACACTGACTACCTTCATTTGACAGAAGCTGGAAATAAGGAATTTACAAAATCAATTTGTAGTATTGTTAACATATGTAAAGACATATCCATTCTCTTTCACAGAACACATCCACAAAACCATTGCCATACCTAACAAGATCAACAAAATTATCTCTACCAATGGCTATATCCTCATCACAAAAGTCAACTCCATGAAAGACATATAAATTCACAACTATAGCCATACCAAGTATTCCAGCATTCTACACCCACCAAAGACCACATTCATAAGTCCATCATCACATCAACCTAGAACCAAGAATTTTTCACTAATGAATGGCTCTTCAAAATTGATAAAATTAGAGCAAATGCTCAAAACAGCTTCCACAAGCTAGTGCTTTAATGCAATTGAAATGCAATAATTTTAGACTTTTTTTGTTTGGGTTGCTACTTTCAGGTGATGTTCATCACCACTCTGGTCCTGCATACTCCCTAAGCCCTCTAAGCAATAAATATCTCTCTTGGGAATAAATCAATAAGAAAAGAATTACCAAGTAATTACTGTGGGTTTTGGGCCCATAAAAGATGTGATAAAATTCTACTTTTAGTTTATGATAATTACTCTATGGTTCCTAAAAATGAAGTAATGTATGTTTATTTATCAAGTAGGTGTATATCAACATAAAACCATATGGTCATCTGCCCCTTAGTGATTTTTCATTTTCAGAACCTAATACTGAAGAGGTGAATAACCCAGGTGTTAACATTGAAGAATATTTGATGGACTTGGATATGTGGGCAAAGTTTAAAAAGAAAGGTCTCCATTTTCCCCATTTATTCATAAATATTCTTTTACCCAAAATGTCTAATAGCCCCCAAAAACACAATGCTGTAGTGATTGAGATCGTAGAAACTAAGCTACATAAAACTGTTCCAGATAGTGTTTAGAATAGAAAAGTATGAGATCAGAAGATCTGATAGGAATAGACATGGCAGGGAGTACCTTGTTACATAAAAAGACTTAGTAATCAATTTAAGAGAATATATTTTATCACATATTGAAAATAAATTTTTTGATATTCACTTACCAAAATCAAAATCAATTCTTGTTGGAGTTCTTCACAGGCCTCCAACAACAACTGTTTTTGTAGATTAACTAATACTAGCAATTTCACAAAAAAAATAATGTTAATAATGAAGAGGTTTACATCCATTGAGATCTATCCATTAATTTGAACAATAAAACTATTCATGCAATTGAATTTAAAGGTTTTAAAGAGTTTTGCACTCTACATGGATTTAATCAAGTAATTTAATCACCAGCTTCTGTCACTGATAAATCCACTTCCCTACTTGAAAATGTACATACAAACCCTTTGATAAAATTTCACAGCATGGGATTCTTGGTTCAAGTCTCTCCAGTTATCAGCTGATTTATTGCACTAAAAAGACTGCTCAACCCAAAAGTCATGAACATAATTTTTTAACAACCCATACATTCAAAAATTCTATAAAGAAAATCTTTGTTGATAAGCTTGGTCAGAAAAGTCATGAACATAACTTTATAACAACCCATACATTCAAAAATTCTATAAAGAAAATCTTTGTTGATAAGCTTGGTCAGAAAAGTCATGAACATAACTTTATAACAACCCATACATTCAAAAATTCTATAAAGAAAATCTTTGTTGATAAGCTTGGTCAGAAAAGTCATGAACATAACTTTATAACAACCCATACATTCAAAAATTCTATAAAGAAAATCTTTGTTGATAAGCTTGGTCAGATTGTTTTTCTAAACTATATGGGATGTTTGAAAACATTAATGCTACGTATTCTCATTTTTTGGAACTTGTCACTGAAATTTTAAATGAAACAGCTCCTGAAAGGGAAATTCAGAAGGGAAGAATTCATAAAGAACTACTGAAAAAAATTCAGAACAACCAAAACCCATTCTGAATTTGTAAGCTGCAAGAAAACATGTAACCATGTTCAAAACTTGGTAAACCTTACCTTATCTATCTGCTTTGTGCCATGTGGCACATAAAGCCTCCACTTTCTGCCTCTGCACTGCCCTGTCGATGGCTGTGGTGTGCACCTCATTCCAGGATCTCCATGCACCAGTCTGTCTCTCTTTCTTGACAGTTCTCCAAGTGATTTTTGGCCTCCCACACTTTGTCCTCTCTTCAGAGGCCAAGGCTGTCACTCTGTCGTCATTGGGATCTTTCCTCAGGATGTGGCTGATGTATTTCCACCTCCTTCTGCCACTGTATCCTCAGAAGTTTACTCAGGCATTTGGTCTAAAAGACGTCCAGTTTCTTGTCATCTCCTTTGGTCATCTTCCATGTTTTGCAGCCATACAGAATTTTGATCTGTGCTTTATGCACCTGCCTGGCAATCTGAGCCGCTTTCCCAGTGGCATACATTCCAGTGATGACATTCCAGTTACCAATGATAAATTTGGTCATTGGATTGACAAGTGGTGTAATCAGCCCTTGAGCTTCCTCTTGGCTTTCACTCAAGCACTTCATGTTTCCTTCCCTTTCAAGGTCAGGAACCATTGCCTCTCCAAGGGGTTGTGGATTTGTTTGAGTGCTTGTAGTTTCTTTGATCAGGCTTTTTTCTGGGATTGGGTGATTGGCCCAATGCCCAAGTTTCAAGGCTGAAGGGATTGATTTTCTGTTAGGGTTTCTTCCCTTAGATGATTGCAGTGCTGCACACACTCAAGAGCTCCATCTGCCCTGGTTTGGAATCAGAGTTTTCCTTCTCCCAGGATGTTTTACAGCTCTCCAGCTGGACCAGTCTAGTCTGCAACTCCTCTTGAGTGAGGATGTCAAGAACTAGTTTTGATTTTGCACCAGTCACTCTCACCTGTGCTGCTTTTGTCATGACTGATGTCATGTCTACCCTGCCCCAAGTCCCCAAAGGAACACCCAAATTAATGTTGCTCGGAGGTGTGACTATGGAGTTTACTGTCACCTTAGGGACACACTAAGGCACCCTATAATAAGAGATCTTAACAGGGTGAAAACTTGGTAAAATAGAAGGATAAATCGTTTATAATTGGAAAACTAAATGAAAATACTGGAAAATACAAAGATTTGTGAAACTGTCTAAAATCTCTAGGACTGTCATCAGGAAAAGACTCTCTCTCCAAAATAAGTCTTAACAACAAGGGTAAACCTTTCTTTGATTATAAAACAAATATTGAAATCTTTGTGGACTTTTTTTCAAATGTAGCTTCAAATGTAGTTAAAAAACTCAAACAATCACCCTATAGAATAGGGAGTATGTGTAAATACTACTTCTCAACCATAGTTCCCAGTTTTATTAAAAATGACTTAAAACACTTGGGAGAAATCAACACGATTTTATAATCTTGTAGGGAAATTTCCTCAAAGATGGTGCAGCTGGTCAAACAAAACCAATTACTTAACTATGCTATCTCTCAATTCTACAACTCACATTTCTTCAAGGTTTCAAACAAGTGGGACTAAATCCACTTTTTGAAAAATGATTTAACGATGACCCCCAAAACTATTGATCAATTTCACTGATTATTCAAATTTCAAAAATTATTGAAAAATGGTTAAGCACAGAAATAAGTTGCTGAAAAGAAAATATTATATGAATACCAATTTGGCTTTCATGCATACCACTTAACAGATACTTCCTTATCCTACTTAAGTGATAAGATCCAAGAGGGATTTTGAAATGGAATTTTCACATGCATAGTTCTGATAGTCTTCAAAAAGCTTTTGACACAATCAACTATGAGTTTTTACCAGACAAATGCCATGTCTTAAATTTAGTGACTCCACAACTTTATGGTTCCAATTTTATGTTCAAAACTGATAATTTTCTGTCAGTATTGAAAAAGAGTATTCAAAACCAGTTATTTTGAAATGCAGGATTCCTCGGGGGTCAATTGTTGGTCCACTCATTTTCTTTCTATACATGAATGACATGTCATGGATAGTTGACTGTGGCCTGCTTTTGTATGCAGAGAATTCCTGTTTTAATCTTTAGAAACAAAAACATTAAGCCCATAAAGACCAACTTGAATAAAAACTTTGATTTGTTGTTTGATTGGTTTTGGAAAAGAAACTTTGCATTCATGTTGGAGAAGACAGAAATTCATTCCTTTTGCCCCCCCCCCCCACCACCACCCCAAACCTA
>RDPX01000060.1:3236499-3303869 GCA_003991215.1 Morbakka virulenta | reverse complement strand
GGAGTGGCGAAGTAAAAATTAACCAGTGGTCAATGGTCACATACCTTAATTATGTTTTGGATGAAAATCTCTCTGGAGAATCATTGGCAACCAAAATGCTTGGTAAAATAATTGGCAAGCTCAAATATCCTTATAGAAAAGAAATATTTCTATATGGCTCCCTTTGTAGTTTGTTTGTGAATGCTCTTTTCGACCCCACTTTAATTACTCATGCACCTCACAGTTACCTATGTTAGATAAGAGGATGTCAAAAGATTTCAAAATGACCAGGGACAAACAACAAAAGCTTAAACTGAACCTTCAGTTTTACAAATCTAATGGAGGCAAAAAGTTCTTGTCTTACTTGGAACTAAAAATATGGAATACCCTTTCTTTTAATTTTAAATCCACAAGCAATATCAACATGTTCAAATAAAAGACAACTTTTCCCAAAATTTAAAAAAAGAAGGAAATGATGTATACAAATTCTACTAAGACTACACAATATATCTCACATTTGTAATTTGGCCACACAAAATTCTCCTTTATCCAATTTTCCATACTAGCCCATTTGCAACTACCTCTAAGGGAACCATTATGGAAATAAGGTCAGCACCACCTTTTAATGCCATTCCTGTCACTGAAATTAGGGGTGTATTTTAATCTTCATGTTTATAATCATCATATTTTGTATTGTATCTGCTCTATATTACAAAATTGTAAACTATTTTCTTTTTACATGACAATTGATGCAGACATAGATATTTAGTAGTTCCAAAACCCTGGTCAGTATGTATTCTTTTTTGAAAATGAATGTAGACTAACATGTATGGTAGAGTTAAGATTTATTGTGTTAAAATATTTTAGTTGAGATGTCTGAATTGTGGGCAAGATTCAAAAGGATTTGTTTACATTGACCTACTGGTAAGTATTGACCTCCTGATGAGCATATGTTGTAATTGTTTCTGTCAGCTTACAAAATCATACCAACTTTTTTATTATAGGTATTTTTGACATTTGTTTTTCTATTCCAGTCAGACTTGAATATTAGAAAATATTGCAATTGAAATTAATGGCATATGGTAAATAGCTTTTTTAGTTTGGTCCTGAAACTTGACTGGACCAATGTAACAAAAATAGGAATGTTAAGTCAACCAGTATTTTATCAATGAGAAAAACAAAGGAGTAATGAAAAGTTGCTTTTTCACCCTTTGAGATTGTCTCTGTATAACAGCTGCAGACAATAAACAAATGTGTTTAGTTTACAAAGTGAGGGGGTACTTTTAAGTCAGAGGAAGGTATGTTTCTTCGATATTTAAAGCCATTGGGTCATAATATTGACTCCAGAGTTGTAGGTTAGGAGTAAATGGTTGGATAACAATTTAGTGGATGGTATTGCATTGTCATTTTTGTCTTCCATCAGGATGCACAGGTTCTACTCATACTCAAATATGTAAACTACACTGGTTTGTGGCAAGGAAAGTGGATTGTGATGCAGAAATTACTTTGAAATGCTAAGTGCATTATATATATATATATATAAATGGACTTGGATGTGTGGGCAATGTTTAAAAAGAAAGGAAAATTGGAAATTCGATTTTAGAAATGAGGTGGGGATTTCCTTGCCTATTTTCTCTATTAGGAGTGCCCCACCTTAAGAAATTCCCCTTCATGCAATTGTTTATTTGACAGTTTGTGCAGTTGTTTTGGCCAACTTGTAACTTGTTTTTATTCTTAATTTGACTTTTTTTGTAGCTGTATTGTTATTATTTTGCTAATATACATAACATTTGTTGAAATATTTTTTCAAACATTTTTTTAAATTGTAACTTTTCTGTAGTGTTGTATTAATTAATTTTGTATCCTTTACTTTTGCATGTAGAAGAATTTTCAATTAAATTAAATGAACTGGGGGTGTAAACAGCCGATTATTAAGAGCTGTTTTTGACACAGTATGTTGGGCAGCAGTTAAACATAGTGTAAATATTTTTTCTTCTTCAAATAAAAAATAAAATCTCGGTTACAGATATTTGTAAAAAATTATATTTCCTTAAACATACCAAATATTGGAAACAGTTGTCAACCCACTGGCAATATATTCAATGACTTGTAGTTTTATGATAAAAATTACTAGTTTGACATCTTGTGTGACAAACTGAAAAGATGTGGAAAGAAAGCTTAGATGTTTAAAATGAATTTTTGCTGCAGAACGTTTTAGTAATGAACTTAACCCACTAAGAATTGAAATTGTTCATTAACTGATAAAAACAACCAGTTCATTTTTGGTTTTTGAATAAACAATTTGAAAACTTTCTTTTTCAGTGGCAGCAAACTATATGCTGGCATTTATAGCTTGGTTGCTTTAGTTGTATAATTAGTCCCACAGTTTTTCAGCGACTCCAACTTTTTTTGTTTGTTTTTGGCAGGATTTTAAAAAAGTTGTTAAACTTCGGTTGGCAATTTGCTTCTACCTATAAATATTTTTTTCTCCGACCTACCCATGAAAGAAATCACGAGTGTTTTACTTTGAATAATCTTTTAAACTAAAGCATTAGTTGTCTTAACCAAATGCCCAGTGTTGGTTGAAGTGAATAAGAAACAAATTGAACAAGTTTCTATAACTTGGTCATACAGAGGTTTTCCCAATAAAATAGTATACTTCATGATAGTTCTAAGCACAGAAAAAAGATTAGGCTGACTAGTTATGTATAGAAAATTGCAAATAACTACTTGTGGTTGTTAAATTTCCATAATGTTTTACAGGAAAGTACACCGCTTAAAGGAGGAAGAGGATCAGCAAGTTTAGTGTCAAAGTGCAAACTATGTTCCCGTGAAAATTCAATAGGTAATACCAGATCTGCAATTTTTTTTCTGTTTGATATTTGAATGGTATATCAGTTATTCTTAAGGCCAAGTTAATTGACACGTGAACATTTAAACCGTGCACATAAAGAGAAGCGACCGGTTTTTCTGTAAATTCTATGAAGCTCTATTTAAACACACGCTTTAAACACTAAGGATGAATCCAGTCTATAAACTGATAGTCATTTAGTAGGCACAGCCCATGTGGAAAGATTGTGCACCGAGGCGTTCTCTACACTTTTGTTGTCGTTGTTATTTGATTTCAGATAAAATTTTATTGGAAACAATTTGAAACATTTTTATGTAAAATAGAATAAATGAAATAAAAAAATCTTAAATATGAAATAAATAAAATATAATGTAAAATAAATAAATAAATATAAAATAAATAAATAAATATAAAATAAATATATAAATATAAAATAAATACATAAATATAAAATAAATATAAAACATGGTGCAAGTGTAAAAAAATTTTTGCCCAGGCCTGTGTTGATTTGATTTGTGGATGAAATGCAATAGTTGTAAGTTCTGTATTACGTATACTCGAACGTTAACGAAATACACTTAAGAATGCTTATCAACTTCCAAGTATCTGTACAACGTTAAAGTTAAAGCTTCAGTATCTACGGGGTTTTTTTTCATAAACCATTCTTCGAAGAAATTTTTAATTTTGTACGTAGTAATAACTGCACAAAAAACCAAAACGTCTTATTTTTGAGCCGCTTACGCCGTAAAGTATCACTAGCGATATTTTGTATATCAAGTTGTACTGGTACATGGAAAGCTTAAATTCCAAATCAACCGTATGTAACTATTCTCTATAGTGGGCTCGACTTGGAATGATTGAATA
The DNA here is from genome assembly GCA_003991215.1 of Morbakka virulenta. Lineage (NCBI taxonomy): Eukaryota > Metazoa > Cnidaria > Cubozoa > Carybdeida > Carukiidae > Morbakka > Morbakka virulenta. The sequence goes on along the minus strand of RDPX01000060.1, from coordinate 3,300,175 downwards.
AGAAATTTCCGTTTTTATCTTTGAGGTTTTCTTTTTGCAGGCCACTTCATAGTGGCCTCCAAAAAGACACACCACCATGAACTGGCCTGCAGTCAAGTTGGTTGCCCACCTTCTTCATATCTCTTTGCGCACATTGATCTTTGCATCACTGCCCCTTAACTTTTGATAAATTTCTTCCCTGTTGTCTAACCCAACTTTCTTTACTCAGTTTGACGGTGTTATATGACTTTTTTTATCTAATTATCAGAGCCATTATGTCATTTATCATTCTTCCTTTTTCTGTTCTTTTTTTCTTCACTTTTTCATCCTTAAAAAGGTATTTATGTTGATTTTTGACGAGTAACGTGAAAGCCCTTGTACAACCATTTCTTATTTATAATGGGTCTTATCTTGGTTTCCTTCCATCAAGATCTTCAACTAATTTGATACGGCAATAAGATATGCCTCTATTTTTTATCTGTTTTAATCTTGCGATATCTTACAATGTCTTTCTTTACTCAGACCGTTCTTATTAGATTTTTTAGATTGATTTGCACTTGTGCTTCTGGTGGTTTGTGATCGGAATTATTATCTGCTCTTCGATGTGCTTTTGTATTTTTTTGTGATAATTTTGCAACTAGAGCGGGCGGTTATGTAACCAGTTTGATTAGATGCTCATCTCTGGGGATCTTGTATGCACATAGTCCGCAAACTGGGTGACGGAAACTGATATTCATATTAAACAAACGATTTTTCTCGCATAATTGAACACGGGGTGCCCCCTTTTACTTCTGGTGCCGAGACCGAATTTTTCTTCTGCCAAAGCACTGAAGTCGCTTATAATTAAAAACCTTTCGCCCTACTTAATTTTCTTTGACGTAAGGCGTGTTTAACCATAAAAACACTGTCTGTCGATTTTACTGTGGTCGGAAGTTTGTGATAGAACTGGGTCATATTCATTTTGAGTGGTTGCACTTTGACCGTTACTAGCAATACTATATGTTCTATGTTGCTAGATAGCCTAGCACAAATTTTTCAGGTTTTATGTTAAGCATGATACCTATGTCACCGATGTGTTCCTCCCTTCCTGTCCTCCCTATAGAGTGTATAAGGCTATTCTCTTCCACCTCACACTCCTCCATTAGTCCATCCTGCTTTGCAGAGTCCCTTGAGACTGAGTTAAAGTCCTTTCTTCAGAACTGCTTTTTCCCCACACAGACCACTCCCGTGTACCAGTTCTAAAGCCCCAGTTCTTTGTTTTTATTCTCGCGCTACCAGACTACGCTCTGGCATTAGAAATTTATCATTCTTTACTGCGTCATTGACAGGATGAGTATTCTCTTCCCCATCGTTCAGACCAAGATTTGGTGCAGTGGGTCCAGCAGATAACCGGCACCAGACTAGATAATTGACTAAATGTACTCACGATGTTCTTGTACAAATATCTAATGGGTATGAAGGGCTTTACATTGTTCATAACCACATGCGTTACTGCGCCTAGCTTTTTGCTCAAGAGTTTGAATCACCAAAGAATTTGGTAGCTTTCCTTTTTTTAAAGGCTACCACCCCATTCTTCATGCACTCAGGGGGAGGCACATTATTTACCAGTGGCAGAGACACTGGTTAGTCTGTTCCCAGTCATCCAGTTTGCATGCTTTGCGGGTGCATGGGCGTCGCCATGGCCTCACATGATATGGAAGGCATCGATGAGAATTATGTGGATTCAGAGTATCAAGTACCAAAGGAAGATCTGGCTGAAACCGCAACCGCAATGCTTGAACTAGTGGTATTACCACCCACATTTCTTTACACTCGTTGTTTAAAGACACTTGTTGATAGCAAATGTTAATTTGACATTTATGAGTATTCATTATCTTAATAATGTGTTTGCAAATAAGAAAGGGGGTTCAATTTGCTTCTTCCATCGTGAATTAAATTTAGTATTTTAATCTACTTAAGAATTTGTTGTTTTATTTATACATTTGGTTATTTTTCTTACACAATAAAATGGTATCGATACTCGGTCACTTGACGAGGTGCATTGCTTCTCAGTTAAAGTTTTTATTTTATGGATCAAAAAGAAGAATATACTTTTGCGAAAGGAAAATGAGTTGACCTGACAGCCATACTATTGTATTTCTAGTGTGCTCCATCCTCGACACTCCTTGCTCTTTCTTGTTGTGGATTGTTTCAAACGAGTTAATAATAATACGTAGATCGTAATTTTTTTGTCTTGTTTTGCACTCTTCTAACAGATATTGTAAAGGACGCGATTTCTTCAATCCAGGTGAGATTCATTGTTATGCTAAAGTGTTCTTAAGTTCCGTGGTACCTGTGACGTTGTGTTTAAAAAAGAAACATTTTTGTGAAACAAGTGAGAGAATAATTTAAACAGGTGCAGCTAGGACAAAGATGGCAAGTAAGGTGAAATAAAAGTTGTGAAATGCGTGACAAGCAAAATATAGAATATTTTGCTTTGCCTTCCATGGATAGAAACGTCACTGGCATTTTATTTTCCCTTTCCTTCTAAACAGTAAGTTCATTTGAAATGTGGTGTTGGTGTGCAGGGTTTTACAGTTCTTGCATAACATTTTTTACAATGGCAAGGTGACATTAAGTATAGAAGTGGATACCAGTCATTTCCTTCAAACTGTGACCCGCAGGAGCAACAAAATCATGGTATTTTAGAAAGCTATTTGTGCTGCTTTAAAGGAATAGATTTTTGCAGGGAGAATATTTGGCGTCTTTTTTTCACGGGAAGAAAACTTTGAAAATTTTGCATATTTTGGAGTAAACCATGGGATCCATCCTCCATAATAAATCTTCACAATTTTTTTCTTTGTAAAAAGGAAATAAATATTTACTATGAAAAAACGTTAAAAGTTGTTTTGTTTTGATTTAGTTCATCCGTTTTATTTAGTTTTCACGTATAAATCGCTTTAGCTAAATTCTGGCGAAAATAAATCCTTGTGTAACGATAGAAAAGACCGATCCGCAATATGAAGTTCCGGATATTATTTCAGTTTTTCGGTTGAGTTCAAATGCCTTTTTGTACAAATGGAACTCAATAGAAATCATTTTAGAGAATTCATTATTTATTTCAAAATGAAAGAATCATTTTCTTTAAAATTTAAAGGCTGTATCATCATCAACTTAAGATTTTACTGTGATATAAATTGGAATTCTGCTACACTCGACACAATCTCATTACAATTTTGGCCGCAAATATCAAAATAGGAAAATTATCACTGGTGCGACTGTAAATACAAGGTTTAATTGTTTATTATTTACATAGGGTAAAAAGCTGTAATTACGGAAATCCCCATAATCTATCGATAAGGAGTGCGTTTTGCAAATTGGACAACAAATATTAATTGGTACCCCTTTAAAAACCCACCTTACTTTGCAGTGGAAACCTGAAAAATATGTGACCCAAAATTAGGTCTCGGCAGTTATCTTGGTTAAATGGATGTTATCCACAGACGCATATTCAGCTTACAGCAATTTGAAATAGTATCTGTTTTACCCAGATTTGTTTGTTTTGGATTTTTTGGGGGGGGAGGGGGGGCGTGGTTGCCGTTTTAAAAATCAAGTTACTTTTATTTCATTCAACCTACTTATTATAGGCAGATGACACAAAATTTAAGACCGTTGTTGTTTTTGAATGCAGAGGAATGGAACCAACAGACTTTTCCCCCCGGGTATGTGCTGAAACTTGCTGATATTTGTTTACATCTGCTGTACGCATTATTTTTTACGTGTAATTCCCTCATCATATTAACTTTGTTTTCTAATGTTTGTTCGTTTTCTTTGTTGTTTCTGCCAGATTTTAACGCCAACTAGGACAAAAGTACGGGTGTGCATGCATGTGTGTTCAACTGCGAAATTGTCCTATTTTAGTGCAGAAATAAAATAAACTATAATTTTTGGTAATTTATTGTGGAAATATCTCTTTTCCCCAAGTCGGTAGTATGTGTATTATTATTACAGTTTTACTCATTAAATTCGATTTTTTTGTATTTACATGAAAATTTATAAATATAACAATTTTAAAATTCTTTTTGTAAATTAGCTTATGTGTCGCTCTGTGTGTGTGTTTTGGTTATGCTTTATGAAAAGGTTTGGTATCCGAGATGACCAGAGATCGAAACTAATAAACGTAGTCATGGCTTTCATAGACTTATGTGTTTGTCTTATTAATAAACAAAGATGAAATTTTCATTGGGCTATGACGGTAACGTATTTTGCGTATTGCATTATGGTACTTCACTCTATGTGACTGCATCTCTGTATCTTATATAGTTGTACTGATGAATGGATTTTGATATATACGCTATTAAAAGAGCGATTACTGAAATAAATACTTTAAAGGTAATTTCCATTAAAAAGTAGACTGCAGTCGCCACGGCATGGTTATGGGTATAAGACATTTGCTAACGCCACAGAAAATAGGTGTTTGTTCTAACCTGTCATCGAAACAGTAAGATATTTTCTGATTTTAACAAAGAAACAATAAGACAATAGCGACTATAATAAAACAACATTTTTTTGGTAGTACATCATGTAGTCTGCCAAAGTTTGTTTAAATAGATTTCAATTTTTTTCTAGCCAAGACAATTAAAGGCGGTAGGGGTGTTTTAACCAGAGAATTTAATTTATAGATTACAGTTAAAAGCTTTTCATGTTAATTCGTTTTGGATGAGCGATAGAAAATACCGGAAGTATTGTTTTATCTACTTTATTTATGGCAAACAATAACCTTTATAGCCATATTTCTCATCGAAACTCTGAAATGTGCCATACAGAAATTTTTTATTTTTTATTTGAACTCCACAAAAAATCTAATTTCACCCACCATTCTAGAGCTTTGGAAATCCAGATTACAGATATCTGATATCTGCGTGAATGCTAGTTAGCCGTAAAAGAGTCATTTTTTGAATTTTGCAATTCTTGAAAGTAAAGTAATAAGAGATTTGACAAAAAATACACCAGTAAGGTGAAGGTCTTTGTTGTGAGGACAATTTTCTGGTAAATCAGGAAAGCAGTATCCAGGAGCGGCTGAGTGGTAAATCGTCAGTGTTTTATGTAAGAGCTTCCCTGTCGAAGGCTCGCCACAACCCTGGAAATGATACAGCCTGTATTGTTTTCCAGCTCCAGTAATGGAGTATTTCGTTGGTACATGTTTAATCTATTACTAGTGATTAACTTGACGTCAGTTGTATAACATCCCCAATAATTCATTACAGGGTGGCTGGTCTGCTGACGGAGCCGATTCACCATCGAAATTTGAAGTTGATCTCAAAGAAAAAGTAAGGAAGTATTCTTAACACGTATCTTTACAGAATGGTGTTTTACTGAATTTTCACGCTCACTTTTATCAGAGCAGCAAAAGTTATGATGCTACTGAAGGCCGAAATAATATTTTATTTATTTTGAAAAGGCTCGAAAACGATATTCCTTTATATATGTCTTTCTTCTTCTTCTTCTTCTTCTTCTTCTTCTTCTTCTTCTTCTTCTTCTTCTTCTTCTTCTTCTTCTTCTTCTTCTTCTTCATCTTCATCATCATCATCTTCTTTTTTTACTTTTTCTTCTTTTCTTTTTCCTCTTCTTTTCTTCTTTTCTTTTTCCTCCTCTTTTCTTCTTCGTCTTCTTTCTCTCTTATTTTCTTCTTCATCTTCTTCTTTCCCTCTTCTTCTCTTCGTTTTCGTCTTCGTCTTCTTTTTCTTGTTTGTCGCTATCTTCTTTTCCTCTTTTTTTTCTTCCTTTTATCTTGCTGTGCTTTCCCTTGACGTTTTTTTCTCTTTAAGGAGGTCAGATACATAGTGACATTTTTAATCTATCTTTTTAGGGTAGTTATTAGTTTTCGCATAGTACTTCTTTCAGTTTTTGGCTGCTAGGTGTGCAGCAACAAGACAATTCGATTTTTACTACTTTTCCAATGACCACACTTTAACCGCTTGCTCTTACGTACCCAAAATATTGTCTCGCTGCAATCTGCCAAGTTCTCAATTTCTCTTTGCACCTGACACCTGCCATTTACCTAGATGCTCTCTTACATTATGTATCACCAGATTTTTAAACTTATTTTAGTATGCCAGTGGACCAGCCTCTATTTCCCAACGAAAATCCTTTATAATAAAACATTGTAGTATTAATCTCTCTTTTACCTTGCTGCCACAACTTTGGTTTCAGCTGTCTTTAAGTCAGTGGCCACATTACGCAATACATCTACGGAGCAGCAGATATGTTTCAGTTTAACTTGTTCACATCTTTTTACTGTAAGCATCTTCTTCATCAAGCCTATATTCACTGCTAGTTCTCTTCTCTCTACAATATTGTCACAAAATATGGTATCTGAGGAGCATTGCATGGTGCAGTCGGGCAAACAGAAAATGCATCTTAAAGTGTTTAGATTTGATGTCCACGTCAGTTTTACTGATATGGTAACCTCATAGTCATTTTTGCCATTACGCTTTAAGGGCGATGTGTAGTTTCATAACGTCCTACTTTGAGTTTATTCACATACGCAAGAGGCTACGGGCTTTTGTCTCGTCTTGTTGTCTTTTGCGCACGCTCATTACAGAACCTATTTTAGATTTTGTCTCCACGACAAGCACTTCTTTTTCTTTCCTTTATGGCCTCTTTGATTGCAGTACAGAGAAGGAGAGCGATCAGAAAGGATTTCAAAGTGAGCTCATCTACCAGCTGCTTTGCTCACTCTTGGTTTTAAATTGGTTCCTATTTCCGTTCTTAAAGTAATAAGTTACTTTGGAGCTTTCTTGTATGGAAAACCCTACTATTGTTCTACCCTCTTCTTCTTTTCTCTTAAAACTCACTCGGTCATCAGATGTATATATATATATATATATTGGATCCGTGGTTAGGTAACCTATCATTAAGTTACGTTAGCCATCATGTGTACTAACAGTACTCGAATGCACATATCAACACTCATAAACATAAATGCATGTTGTATCGTTGAGAAGGTAACAAAACGTATTAATTGTGTCCATACGAATTTGGTAATTGTAGGAAGGAGGCGTACATTGAATAGTTTTGTCTCTGAGAGAACATGATACTTGTGCGTGGAAATATTAACTTAGTTACAGTTATAAATCAAATGGATTTAATACATCATTTGTCAATTAGTCACTGTTTGGAAAACACAGTGGTATGTTTTTGTTATTTTCTTACGCGACATGGGCCACAAGGTGTGAAAAGTATAAACAATGCCGTCCAGCCCCTAAAATACTTGTTGGACAAAGGTAGGTAGGAAATATGCCCTTACTATTTTTAACCTTATTACAAGAAGCAGCGTAAGACGGCGTTTCGATCAACGTGATCTTTATTAAGTTGACACTTAATTAACACAGTAACGAATGACGAAATTATTATTATCTAAGATGGATTCGGTGTCTAAATATCACCACTTTGCCGTTTCAAGGTATTGATTTTGCTACTAATTCTTATTTTTAATTTTTATTATCATTATTATTATTTTACTATGCGTATTGAAATCGTGCTGGTATTGTTTTTACTACTACAAATACTTTTTTAATTTTTCTTTCAGGAGTGGTGTGACTATGATGAAAACGCACAAGTTTCCGTTGGTATCTATGAGCTAGAACATCAGTTTATCAAACTTTAGACGATCATTAACATACATCAATAATTCACATGACTATAGAATTAATGATCTTACTTGACACATTAAACAATATAGTTGTAAAATAAGAACCGCGTTAACCTAAGATACCATCCTGATATCTGCCAGCATTTTGCTTTTTGTAACTGTATATTAATGTAGCGTGCTAAATCATCTTGTCTACAGTAACATACAATTTGAAGACTAAGAGAGACTATAAAAGAAGATTATAAGCAAGATAATTTAATGAATTTACCCTATTAATTACAAAAGTTACCGTTTGTAATTGGTGTAGGAGATTTTTTTTACAATGTGAAGGTGTTGTATTATGGGACAATCATTTGAAAACAAGCTAAGCCAGGTGTGAAATGGAAATGAAAAAAATTGGATTTGGAGGCCTTGTTAGTGACTGTCTTATGTGTTTTGTTTTTCCATTGCACACAATACCAACTCATGTTGTTGTGTGAAATTTTGTTGTGCAGGGTAAAAGGTAGAGTAGTAATAAAAAACCGGCACCTTATGAGCAAAGAAAACTCAATATTTATAGTTGTGGTGAAGAATAAGGGAAAGAATATTGTAAGAAGAAATAATAGTATGGCATTAAATAGACTGTTTTGGGAATAGCAAAGTATTAATTCATTGGAACTCGAATGGTAAGAAACTGAAGTCTTTGATTATAGATGAAAGAGCTTTATCATGTCATGAGTCGTAAGCTTTTTCCGAGCTACGTTTCGATAGATATTGCTCCCATCGTCTGGCCCCATCGTCCCATCGTCAGGCTCTGACGAAGAAGTATCTCTCGAAACGTAGCTCGGAAAAAGCTTACGACTCATGACATGATAAAGCTCTTACATCTATGGATTCCTCTGAGTCCATAAAGTTCAGAATTTTCATGAAGTCTTTGGTGTTGGCACGAAATGTGGCAAAAAGTGTTGTGCCTGCCAGAAGGAGAGATCAGTTTGAGAACAAGGTAAGTAGCTAATATCCAGTCTATGTACTCTAATGGTAAAGGTAGAAGGCATAACCGGCTTAGTAGATCTGTTAGTATTCAGTGTTATGTTTCTTGAAGCGATTTTGTCATCCATCTTGTTTCATAAGTATCAACCAAAACAGCTGCTTCTTGCTTTCAAAATAATGTCTTGCATCGATTTGTAATATGCCAAATGAAAACTAGAGCAATGTGGTACTGACTATCATATGTAAAACAACTTAATTCTAGTTACTTTAGCGTGTGCTCTGTACATGGTCCCCTACATAACGAAATTGTTCGATAATGATCATCAAAAAATAGAAGTTGTGGTACCAAAATGGTTAGATTAAATACTTCGCGCTGATAGTTGTTAGAGGGAATGGCATAAAAGGTTACAGACGCATTTTCTTATTCAAAGTTCCGCAGTTAATTATTTTTAGACGGTTCTCTTGATCAATTACAAATCACACAACTTCTGTATTCATAAAACATTAGAGAACTAATTTGTAAAAAACGGAGTTTGAGAGTATGTGCTATTCGATTAAGTTGTACCTGGACTTGGGGGCGCTTTGTCAGAAATTTTAGACTTGATTAAGTGTAATTTACATAACGATAGAAAATGGATTGCAGTTAAGGTGCTTCTTGATAAAACCTTTAAAGATCAGAGCGTAATTTAAGGTCACAGAAAAACAGTCATTATTCGTCATTATCAGTGATCAGGTATTGAGTGTGTGTTTGCAATACACTGTTTTATAGACATAAATTTTTCGCGAAGATCATCAGACAGTCCTTTATGTTGATTCATACCTGGAAGACAGGAATTAAAATTTGCCTGGAGAACCCAAAAAATTCTAATAAAACTACTAGCCCTTGTCAGTGAATTAATTGGTAAACAATTAAGAGATTATTACACGGAGACACGGAGATAAATATTGATTAAAAATGCTCCAGATGCCAAATTTGTTACAATCTCAAAACCACCGGACACTATCAGTGATACGTTTTCGCGATGAGCCGTGGCAAGATCTATGAAAAGGGTTTGGGGAAGAGATGATCATTTTTTCAGTAACAACGGATTTTACGTTAGTTACCCATAAAAATTAGTCAGCTTTTAAAACTTGCCTGATAAGTTTTCATTCTGGTATGCAACAGGTAAATTTCACCTTCACAGGTTTGTTTGAAATTAAAAATTAAATAATCTTGATGCTTTAAATAAAATACTGTCCATCTTAAAAAGTCAAGTACACTTGACCGACAAAAAAGAACTCAAGAAATTCGGGTAATCTATCGCAAAACTTTAGAGAAAATGATTTAGTTTGAAGCGAATAGAATTGTCAAGTTGATTGCTTTGTAACGAAATGTGCCGGTCTGTGTCAAGAAATATCGCCGGTTTTTGCAGCTGACTTTATTTAACTAAATCAAGAGCATAACTTACAATCATACGAAATCACCTTTAAAGAAAATAGTGTCAAGGAAAAGATTAACAACAGGAAATAGTTTCACCCTCTTGGGTAGGGTTATAAGCTCTTGTCCATCTTAGTTCCAGCAAGGAAGTTATCTTTCTCAGCGATCGGTAATCAAACTTCGAACTCTTTACACTGCACTATTAACTTTTTTAAAAAATTACGTAATGAAAGGGATAGAATTAAACAATACGACAATCGATACCTATTAGTGATAAATTAATTTTTTTATCACAGGTTATATTTTCATGGCATATTCAGAAATGTAAAGCGTTCAGTATCCAAGGTAGGCAGTTCATACATGGCTATATGTATTTAACTCTGTTTCGGTATAAACGTTCGTATGGTACTGGTTTGTAAGAAGCACTTGTTCACAAATATATTCAGTGTTATAGTTATACAATCCTTTGTAAGTATCGCAAACTATGAATAAGATTAATTCGAGGAATACGGTTATCGACAGTATAATGTCATAGTGGGGAATAATATGGTAATTTGATGACGACACTTTTTCAGAGAATCGCACATATCTTACCAATATCTTTTCAATGCTTCAAAATGGATAGACGCAAAACGTGATCAATATTGTGAAGACAGGAAGCTGCACTGCCATGACGCAAATTATTCCATGTTTGGAGATCACCAGTCAATCTGAAACAAGCGAAAAAACAACCGTTGTTTTTTATTTAGGACAACGAGACAAGTTCGACAAGGCTAACTAACTAAACCACTATTAATACATGAATGACGAGAGATGACCAAACACTGGCTACAGCTTAATGGTCAAAATTTATCAATCTTGTTATGGAATGGTAACATTTGGTAGGGGTGGTGATCAGAAAAGCCATTTTCAGGCAGTATTATATCCTCCCTGTTATGTAAGTATGTCAGCATGAGTTTAACGAATTTATTCCTATAATGGTCTCCTAATAAGATGTGCAAACATATAAGAGCCACCTGATTCACCCTCGGTTTATGAAAATGAAATTTCGCGGGTTAAACCGCGGGAAAAACAATGCCAAAACAGCCCGATGCCATAAAAACCCCACTTAGTCTGCGATTGTTCACTATGAAGAAAAATAATGCCAAAAAAGCTCCACGCCATAAAAAAACAACACTTGGTCTGCGATTGTTTACTATAAAGAAAAATAATGCCAAAACAGCCCTACGCCATAAAAAACCCCACTTAGTCAAACAAAACAGCCCTGAGCCTCCCAATTGAAATAACACCGTAGAACCAAGACAGCAAAATAGGTACAAGCCTGAGACAGTGTTTGTACTCCTTTTAACCCCTGTTCGAATATCAAACCACAGAAAGGGAATTTAAAGAATGAGTAAACCAACAGCAGCAATAGTAACCATCCAATGTAATTTATTACATTGGTATGCATAGGTCAAATGTTTACATTACCTTTATAAGGGAAATTTATTAGCTACAAAATACGTCGGTTTTTGTGCCACTTACGGAACAGTTAAAAAGTCCGTTATTGAATTTGGTAGCAAAAGCAAGTAGCAGGCTAGTTCCTATGACGTAAGACCTCAAAATTTTTTATCTAGCATTTTGCCTTTTCCACTCCTTCAAATTGGCGTTACTTTTTATCATAATTTAATAGCTTTGTATTATCACTAACCACATATCTTATATCAGGCAATGACTAAGTTTAACATTTGACAACTAATTTTGACTAATGCAGGCTTTATATACAAGAATGGCATTAACCCTATCGTATTTTTCGACAATAGCCTCTTTATCTTTACAAGAAATATTTTGAATGTAGAATACTTAACCAAACGGCGTTTTTTTTCATTATGCATTTTGAAAAAAAAGTCCACTTGAACGAAGAACTCGATAAAATAGAAAAGGATTACTGTTTTAAGTAGAAACTGTTTTAGTATGAAAATTAATTTAAATGCATTTTTCACTAAAATTTCCAAAAATGTTCCTTTCTGTTTGTAAACAAAGAGGATAAATGAAAATTTATCGAAATTAGATTCATGAAATTTGTTCGTCTTCTTCTTCTTCAACAAGTCTCGCGGTTGTCATCATCTCAGATCTTTTTACTCCAGAAAGTGGCACAGACCACTGCTGCGTCGCTGGGATTGGCAAGGTCGTCGGGGGTGCACTTTGGAGCGACGCTACAGAATATGAGGTGTGCCATGATTTGTTCAAGTGGCAAAGTTGTACTAACATGCAAAATGAAAAATTTGCATTTTGAATGAAGCTATTTTCTGCTTAATCTGTGACCCTTTTACATTTGTATGCCTTTTCGGGTAGGAACGTTTTTGAACAATCTGTTTTCCAACCTCAAAAATAGTAAGTCTTCACATGTATATCCCTATCCCTTCTCTCCAGAAAAATTTCTTCAATCATTTTGCTGACCTAGTGAAATCGTTTGCTCCGCACTTGAGTAACCCCAAGAGTGGAAAAATCTTGGTTAACCATTTTAATGATATTGCAGTTTGATGCTCATTGTAATCACGTTTTTGGAACTTTGCAAAACTTCCTGAACAATGTTATCATATTACTTGATTTTATTGTCAGCAGAACGTTTTTATCCCCACCAAAAATGTCTTTCGTGCGCAAATTGAAGTAGATGTTGCAAAACGTTTGAAATTACGGTAACGAAGTAAATTTCGAACCTGAGGTTAACACATTTATGTCTTTTTGCACATATCTGATCGACCGTAATAACTAAAATCAAATGAAAAAATAAAACAGTAGGAGATGCTAACACAAAATACGTTATCTTGAAAAAACATAAAGTTATGTATAAAAATAATTATTTTAATGTAAAATATCTAGAAATACAACGGGCTGATTGTGCTAAAAAGAGACGTAATAGCGCTAAGTTTTACCTTGTTTCAAATCAATGGGTTAGAGTGGGTTTTGATAACAGTTTAGCCTAACCCTGTGTAGAAAATGACCAAGGAATATAATTCTAATAAACTGGAGATTAAAGTAAGCCCAAAGCTGCTGTGTACATTTTGTATTTTACCTAATAGTTCGTGATTTTCTTTACACACAGCAAGATTTTTCTGGCTTACCTTTCCAATGCTGTGCTATTTCAATACACATTTCTTGTGAAAAGCATTTGGTTTAGTAAATAGCTTTGCAAAACAAATAATTTATTTCTTAATAACCAAATTTAAGGGTTATTATCTGTACAATTAAATATTCTTTTGTGTTTATATTATCTTGTAAGCTCCAATCATGTCATATGATGTTTTTCTCATATCAAACACATCCTTGCTTTCACAACCTCAGCAAACATTAGCTGGTAAAGACCTAAATAAAACCCCTTTTCACAAACTAAAAAGTAATATTGATCTTCGTCTTTGCTTCTCGAGCACCTGGCATAAATTGTAGATAACCCAAACCGACGTCAACGTCAGGATTGTAAGATTAAGTCAACAAATTTCACCATCTTTTTGTACCTATTCAATTTTATCGTAAAGTTAGTATTTCCTTCAGTTTCCTTTGAGCGTAGCTTGTAAGAGTACCCAACGTTCATTTTATTAACTGACTGTGAGATCACGTCTCTGCAACAATACTTAAAGCAATTAGAAGATTTTCTTCATATCACGAAGGCAAGTTTAGGCCCTAACTTTTCTAGTTAGGAAATATTTCTATAAAGTAATTTAGAAACCTTCTACAGTAAAAATATTTGTAGAAATAGATCGTCTAGGGTTAACCCTGAAACCATTTCCACTAGATCTTTATGATGGCTGTGCTCCACAATGTTGAAAATAAACCCATCGAAATGATGGGAGAGAAGTTATCAGCTGAAAACAGTGCGGGTGTTATGTTGTCACGAAAATCATTTTATCCGCTGTTCATGACCATGAAAGCAACAGGATTACATTTTGGAACTCTCTGCCTTCGTTCAGAAAATCAAAGACATTATCGTTATTCAAGAATATATACTATACTGATAATGTTGCTCCTTTTATCAAATTTACTGCGGATGGTACCTGCAATTTACTTTTGCTCAACGAATGACAAGTTGATATTTTCAACTTCTGGGATATATTTTTTACAGTGTACAGTCCAAGGAATTTATTGTGTTGTGTTGTGTTGGAAAACAGGAGAAAAACCTTCATCTCTTCAGCTGCTTACTGTTGCATTTGATACATGCTTAACTATGACAATGACAAAGTGCAAAACAACAGACAAAGCTTCAAAGCAATTCATTCGTCGATCAAGAATCATTTATGGATTGTTAACTGGAGCTGCAGTTGTCAGTGGATTTTTAACAGTGGTTTCTTGCTTTCTTCCTTTTCCAGAGATTAATAAAACCATTTTTCATGCATTCCCTGGTTTTCCAGTTAATTTTCCAATGAAGCCTCTTTTAGCAATTACTCATGTGTACTGTGGTATGGCTTGGATGCTTCCTGCTGTAATGCATTGTCTTTTTTGCAACAATTTACATTTCTTGTTTGACAAATATCATGAAAATATTACTGAACGTAAATGCATCTCAATGAAAAATGACATTGCCAGTTTACGTAAACGGTATCTTGAAATTGCGAAAGTGGCAATAGAAAGTGATAACAATCTATCATTTCTTACATTCTGTACTTATGCATTTGATATTATCTTGTTTTGTCTTCTTCTCTATAACGTTGCTTTTGTATTGGAAGAAACGTTTACCCGGATCACTAGTACATTTTGGCTCTTATTGAATCTGGTTAATCTGATGGCTGTATCATACAGTGCTGCTGTGGTAGCTGACCAGGTAAGAATTTTCCAAAGCAAATTATTTTTATGTAATTTATGATAGTATTTCTTTTTCATTCATTTCTACTACCCTGTTTAACATTGCTTGGAGTTTTTGTTGTGAATCAGCTGTAAGAAACAGCTTCTGTATTGCGAAAGTCTCTTATTCTTTTAATTCTGTCGTTCCCAATACAGATTTTTAGCAGATGAAGAGATATTAATATCTCCATCAAAAATTTGTAGCATATCCTAATGGTAATCATGAAAAACCCTGCAAAAGCCTTGGTATAAGCAATTAGGCACAAGTTCACATCCTTCTGTTTGTCGATCGCTCTTCTACTCACCGTCCTGGTCATGCATGTAGAATTTCCTGTCATGGTATCTTTCACAAAGCCACGCTGCTGCTGTATATTGATGTGTCCCTGTTCTGCTATGTGTTCCTATGATAATAATCCAGTACAATCTTCATAACATAACTCATTAGGCTAAAGGTGCTATAAAGCTCGCATTTGACAGTTCCTGGATTCAATTAATTCTATTCAAAATTAGCAAACAGATTGAAAAAAGGAAATTTCTAAATATTTTGTTGTCAAATAATACCCCAGTGCCAGAAAGAAATTCACCCATGTAAAACAAAATATTCATATCTCTGTTTTTTAAATATTTTAGCAAATTTTTTATGTCTCTCCAATGCAACTTCATGCTTATTGTCAATTTGATCCATTTTAACTGAAGCAAGCAAACGGAAAACTGGCTTAAATGATGTATCAAGAAGATGTTCAGATTACAGAAATCATCTTATAGAAATTTATAGGTGTGAAGTTGCACTTAGTCCATCTTTTTCCAAAGCTATCTTTTTTTCGATGGAAAATGCACCTTTTCTCTATTCTTAAATTTTGATTGCTCAATCTATCCGCAAAATATTTAAATAAGCTGAACGTATAACTTTAGTTTTCTTCAAGAGTTTTGAAAATTTCGTTGGAAAAAGTTAAACGTCACAAACCTATAAAGGATTCAGGATAAAATCATTGATTGAATTATTAAGAAGTTAATGGCAACGGTGGTAATGCAAGCTAGTGTGGAGTTGCCGTAAAAGGAATCCGCTGATGGAAAAAGCAGAAGAAGGTCTTTAAAAAACTAACGAGAAGTAGGGAAGCAGCAAAAGAGACTAACCGCTTTAATAAAACTGATACAAGATTTAATCGAGTAAGTGTCCAAAAGAAGAATCTATGGACTGCTTGTCCCCAGAAATTTAATAATGAGAAAAGCCTAATCTATAAATGAAAGTAGAGAATCTTTCTGTTAAAAATTATTTCAAAGGAAGCAAAGGTTGGCTCGAGAAATTCACTTAACAGATGGTCATGACAAACCGGCTGCCCCATCTCTTGAAGGCAAGAAGGTTATTCCACACATGCCAGTATTTACCCGGAATATGATAGCCATGGATATTGCAGCTGTTTGGCCTGATTTGCTGTCAGATACGACTGTTGATTTATTGGTCACATTTCAGTAAAATAGTTAATTTCAAACGAACTGTTCATAAGAAATTAGGAGTGACTGTCAGTTTGAAGGCAAAAGCTGAAGGAAGCAAACTAAAACCAACCATCGTTTTAAAGGCAATTTAAGAGAAGAGTAGAACCGTCTTCTATTCGAAGTATTCTGTAATGGATCCTGATGCCGTGGAAGAAACTTGACAGGGAAATGATCTTGCCTTCTCTTAATGGTTGTGGGTTGTGCCTGGCACTTGACAATGAGGTACACTATTTCAAGGTTGATCAGCCCTGCCGTGCATGAGCAGAAAGACTATAAGCCATGCTCACAGTCATGGATGCTGAAAGCAAAGATCTGTTTCAAATTGTAACAGATTGACATTGGGAAAAGATGTCAACAACAATGATTTATTTGACATAGAACAAACTTTTCTCTGGGAACTTTGAGAAATTATTCTCCATAATATTGCTTGGTTAGGTAGTAACAAAATGGTTTAGCTTTCAAAAATTTGTTATTTTGTTTATTCTTCAAACTTGTAATAAGTGCGCCTTCTATAAAGCACTCCGAATAAGATCCCCTCTCAAATAAGCATTTCCTCAACTCAGCAACCCATCGAATAAACTCACCTCAAGGAAGTACCCTTTCTAATAAGATTTTCCTAAAAACTGCTAGAAACAAAAAAAATCTGGGGCTTAATTGAAAAAATACGGAATGACAAAATTAAAGCCAGAAATTGACAAGAAAACAAAGATGTTATTTTTGTAGGGAAAATGTGATAAGAAGTAAATAGAGAAGTAATACGAGTCCCTGAAAAGTTAAAAAACAGTTGCAGGTGCAATTTTTCTGTCAAGATCATAATTTACTTAACCTGTTAAAGAAATACGTTTGCTTCAAGAACTGCCATAAAGATGACAAAGAATCATCAGATAGGTAGCTTTTCAGTAAGAGCTGCATTAATTTGACATCAAGATCAAGAAAATTACCAATTTGAATTTATATGCATAGAAGAAACGCAGGTGGCAAGAAGTCGTACATGAGTAAGAAAAATAACATTGGAAATAATCTACTTGTATAAGGGAAGAAGGCTGAGAGTTGCCTATCACATGATGTATTCAGAAAGTATTTTGGTGGAGACAGCCAGAAGAAGAGGAAAAGCAAAAATCATCAAAGCAAAAGAGGAGGATGCACTAAAATTATGTTAAAATAATTATGAATTTTGTCTAACTGTAGATGTTAGGGTATGGGTGGGCAGTTAGAAGAGGCTGTTGGAAAAGCAGTTGATTAACATGAAAGAGTAATATCACACACAGGGAAAGACAAATGGAAATGGAAGAAAGAGAAAATCAGCAAAATGAGGAGGTACAGCAGAATTCAATCAAAAAGTTTTTACTTCAACACAAATGTAGCATGGTTGATGCCTACCTCAGCCGACAGGGATAATAATCATAGCAATGGATCAACAACAGCAATGCAGGGAACTAAAGACGATACTAAAAAAATTGGAGGCTGAAAATAAGATCATTTGACAGATAGATTTTCTTTTCTATAAATACGTGATTGGTATTTTTTTTAAATTGTTCTAATTCCTGCTTCTTCCATTCCAGTTATTGGGACTATTTTTACATCTGTTTAGTTTTCACTTTTGTATTTGGAAGGCACATTGTACATTTTACTGAGCATTTTGGTTTTCAATGGCTGGGAAGTTCTGTGTAAAATGGGAAAAGGTATTTTCATGGAGGACAAGTAAAAGCTGTTTTAATTAAGGTAAGAAAATGTAAAATGTAAAAATCAAGAGAAGTTACGAAGAAAAAAAGTAGCAAAACCCAACAAAAGAAATTTCTCGAATAAAATAATCTTAACAAATATCTGCTTGAAATATTTCATTACTCCTTTTATGAAACTGGTATGGTTACAAAGTTTGCAAAACTCCAATGATAATCCACCTTAGAAATTTTTTGCCATGTAATGTAAAGAGTTTCCTGCAATTTTGAGTTTGATCTTTGCTAATTTTAAAAGCAACTAACACTTTCGCGTATTTGGAATAAAGACAAAAGTAAGTAACACAGTTGGAACATACAAAACCATTCTTGCATTTCAAAACAATTTCACATGTTTTGACTTTGTTGGTTTTCTGAGTAGAATTTATTTTATTGTTTTGATTGTACTACGATGGAATGAGCTACAGTTTTTCCTCGTGCCTTTTTTATTTAATTGAATTATGATAAAGTAAGAGGGTGTTTGCATCAGAAGGACTTGTTAAATTGGTTTAACAGTACTGTATAAAAACAAAGTTAAAAGTGGTTTATAAGTATCAGTGTACTGCTGTACATTTTTGTATTTCTTGCAAAATTTCCAGTCATTGAAAGGAAATGATTCATTTTAATACCTGTATTTTGTTGTGCTTAAAAATTATACAACTATTTATGATGTAAAATGAGGCCATTTGTGTTAAAGTACTAAACAGTAGTGCTTCAGTCTTTTTCTTGAGGTTGAGAACTGACCTTTTCTGAAAAAATCATCAACACATTTATTGCATGTCAGATGAGAAATGTGCTTCCTTTGACAAATGGCCTTTTTTCAAAAAGTAGAGACAGTATGATCGGTGCAAATGATTATTTTGCTAGGTTTTATACACGACAAGAATTTTGAAATAGATTATAATTAACGTTAAATTAAAGAATTATCTTAGCAAAGCCCCAGACAGTGCTTTGCTTTCTGACGACAGGTAATGCTTGCATTTGACTTGTATCAAACGATTTAATAAATAATCTCTGAAGCATACCGTAATCGTTCAAATACGCGCCCGGGCGCTTATTTAACTTTTATGCTTTTCAGGGGGCGCTTATTTAAGAGGAGCACTTATTCAAACGATTTCGGTAATGGACGGTGAATTGATGAAGAATAAAAATTGTTGAAGAAAAAGTGTTATTATTTCTTTTCCAAGTGTTCCCTTCTCTCCATGCAAAGTACTGAATTTTTAAATCGATTTTCTCCGTGAATTCCGAAAATTCGCTTACTTCTAAATACTCTTTGTTCCAAGTTTCCGCATTTAAATTTTGCTTTTTCTTTATTCTGTTACAATAATAGCTGCCAGCTTTGCTGATCCACTCCATTGGAAATCAAATTGCGTTTTATTTAAGAGATTATTTTGTTCAAAGTAGTCCGATATTTGATGGTGAACGTAGCTGAATAACTGATACTGGACTATAGTTTATGATACAGTTGTTTGCATCAATTTTACTGAGTGGTAGTAATTTCAATCTTCTCCAGTCAGTGAGAAAACACTTGATGAAAAAGATAAATTGAATCTAAAAGTAATGGCTGTGGCATTCTTGACTTAAAATAAAGATATATCATATAAACTTGTCGACGTTTTACATTTTTATTTAGTGCTTATAAAGTAAGAGCTAAAGATAAACAAACAAATTTAAGTTCCGTTTGACCTGAAACCTCGTTATCATGCTTTTTTATCTATATACAACCACGCATAGAAGATAATTTTCTTTTGAGAGTATTGAAAATTTTTCTGAAATAACAATAAGTTTTTACAAAAATTGAAATAATAAAAATAAGAAAGTGTTTGGTGTTTCCAGTGGATCTGACACCTCAGTTCAGTTTATTGGTGACTATTGTATTGTTTGGTATATATTTATGGTATAATTTTATGTATTCCTAAAGCTTTCCGGATACTATGATTTTTTTTACTATCGAAGTTCTATAATACCTTTGCTTTGTAAACATGATAAATCTGATTTGCTTTTTTTCGAACTTTTCTGTATGAGATTATATTGCACTCGTTTGTCGCGATTTTCATGGAAGCTCATCTTAAGTGGTCAAGTCTTGTTTACTTTCAACAGTACATCAAGAGCACAGCATTTCACCAGCATTTATGGCTATTTTTTATTCGCACGATCAGAACAGCAGTAGATATCATTTTTATCTCCTTTTCTTGTATGCAACATTCTGAAATCCAGACATTTATGTCGGGTTCAACTTTAGGTTTTCGATCTTTTCTGTAAATATTTAACCATAGCACACTAAATAAATATCACCGGTATAACAATAGTGCCAATAACAGTCAATGTATTGTCGTCCCAAAAAATCATTCATAGAAAATCCAAACTTCAGCAGAGACTGCTACTGAGTAACAGAAGTAGGGTGTGGCTATATCTCCATTTTGTGTCGGTCGATCCATATTTTCAAGTTGTCATTACACTCTTGTATCGTTTAGTATCCTCCATTAAGCTTGGTTAATGAACAGTTGATGACAATATGATCAGTTGTTTTTAAACCATTATGGTAGCTTGGGCATATTGATAATTCGGTAAGCCCCCATTTATGCATGTTAGCAGTTGTACGGCCATGTCTATACCGAATCGATTTGCAGCCACCCAATCATTACTTTTACAGTTTTCTAGACCAGGAACTTTTTCAATAGGATCTTGTATGAGGCTTCCCCTTTTGGTAGGTTATTAAACCATTCTATTTTCCAGGTTTGTACTGTGTCAAATCCTTCAAATTTTGGGTTGTAGAATGCCTTTCTTGGTTCAAGTGGTGCTGTCGTAATTGCGTTTTTGTAAATTGTTTTTAGTGGTGTTTTGTGTTCGTTGGATTCCTAATGGTTGAGAACCTTTTGGTATGCTTCTTATCTCCTGATGTTAGGAGGAGGTATTGAACGTAATGTTGGGAACCATGATGTTGGTGTGGGCTTAAGGTTGCTTGTTACAATTCTCATCCTTTCTCTAAGTTGAATGACTATATGTCTTGTGTGTGCGCTTCTTGGCCATACTGGTGCACAATATTTAGCAGCGCTGTAGCATAAAGCGAGAGCAGATGTTCTTAATACTCCTGGTGGTGCTCTCCAAGATGTTCCTGCTAGTTTTTTTAGGTGGCTGTTTCTTGTTTCTTTCTATCTGCAGCACCTTCGAGAAGTTCTTTGTATGTCAATTGTCTGTCGAGAGTGTTGCCTAGATATTCAGGGTTGTTGTCATTGGGGAAGATTGTATTTCCTAGGTGTATCTTGAATTTTTTATTAACTTCTTGATCGTTGAAGTGAAGAGCTTTTGCCACTGATCTTTTTTTGTTCATTTTTAGGGACCATTGACCAAAAAATTTCTTTAAATTGGTAAAGTTACTGATAATGTCACGTTCAATATTTGCCCAGTTGTTTGATTGGTAAGCTAAACCCTAGTCATCCGCATAGCCCAGGGTGAGTAATCTGCAGTCTGGCATGTCACTCATGTTGATATTGAACAAGGTGGAAGAGAAAACTGATCCTTGTGGACTACCATTTCTTATTTTTCTTTTTTCATTTTTGTGCTCTTCAAGAAAGACGTGAACACTTCGGTTGTGTATCATATTCGACAGCAGTTTAAGGATCTTCCTACAAAGTATTATTTTTGCAGGTCTTAACATGAGTACATCTGTCCAAACTGCGTCTTATGCTGTCGATAGGTCTGTAAGCACAACTTCTCTTTTATGTTTCTTCTCAAAGCCTCCTTCAGTGTATGATGTTAGAGTGACGACTTGTTGAGTTGTTTCTCTTTGTGATAGAAATCCTTCTTGTTGTTTTGGTATGTATGGTTCTACACAAGAGGTTATTCTTTTGAGGATCACATTTTCAAGCAGTTTGTTTAGACAGCCTAGTAGAGATATTAAACGGTACCCAGAGTCTTCGGTTGCTGGTTTGCCTGGGATTAGAATTGCTATGACTTTGGTATGTTTCCAGGTCTGAGGGTAAGTTCCTTTGTCGATGATGTCTTACATTGCTGAAGTTAGCCATTTAATTGCAGTGGGGCCAAAGTAGGTAATCATGTCTGGATAGATTCCATCTATTTCCGCAGCTTTATCATTTCGAATACTGGTTACAGCATTTTCAAATTTCATTTGGACGTATTGAGGCAGATAGAAACAGAAGTTCTTCCTTAAGGAGTGAGTTGTATGTGCTTTGGTATTTCTTTCTGATAGATTTTTCAAATTTATAGTTCAAAGTGTGCTGGCTACGTTGTTTTATTTCTTGGGCTACATCGTCAGCTTTTATTTGTAGAGCTGTGCGTCCTTTGGTCTGTTCTGGATCCAGTTTTTGATGGTGTTTCAGGCATGCCTACTTAAATGGTCAAGATCAAAGTTTTTAATTGTTGCAATCTATCTCTCTTTTAATTTTCATGCAATGACTTTAGTACTTCTTCTGCAATTTGAAGGTTTTCCAAATTCCTCTAGTAGGGTATTGCTTCTTTCTGACCACCATGAGACAATTTTTCCTGAAACCTCTTAGCAAATTGTTTTTGGAGGATGTTAGGATTAGTTTGCTAAACCTATCAAAGTCCAGTGCTATGGGAATTCTCTCACAAGTTTTGTCTTTGTAAGCAGCAACGTTCTTCCAGTTAGCTTTTTAAAGGTTTTGTCGTGGTTAGGGTAGTGAATGAACAAACGGAATTTTTGTACCGGTGGGTAATGAGTACTGGTCAACGCTGGCTATGGGAAAAATGATCAAGTATTTTTCTTGTAGCATGCAATGGCATTCTATTGGTGTCTTTGGTTACGAATATAAGATCTGGTGAGTAGTCCTTTTTCCATCTTTCAAATCTAAAAGTGCCTTTGGCTTTAGAGTTGTAAATGAGTTTAATTTCGTTTTGGTTGGCCCATGTACTGATTTCTATTCCTGATTGATTATTTTTAGTATATCCCTGCTCGGAGTGGCGGCTGTTAAAGTCACCCGTAATAATTTCTTGGTGTTAGGTGTGTTTTTTTAGGTTTATTCTAGCTGAGATTTGGAGGTTTATAAACATATCTTATCTATGTATCACCGAATCTAATCGATGTAATCTTGGGTTTCATTCTCCTTAATGAGTTCTTCAGGATATTTGATCTGTTCTGGAATTTTTGCTTATGTTATCATACCATATTTTGGGAGGTTTTTCTTAGTGATGACGCGATAATTGTTAACCTTGCATCTTGGTGGAGGTGGATTTTTTTCTAGATGTGCTTTTTGTATCAGTGCTATATAGACGTCATGTTTGTTTAATAACTTGAAAAGACATTCGCCCTTTCTCATTGATATACTCTCAATATTTAGGGATAGTATTTTGGTTTTAACCCCAAGATAGTACTCTTTTGGGATGGAGTGAAGTTTATTTGTCATGGTAGTTAGACTTCCTTCAAGAGCCATGAGTTCCTTTTCAGCCTATGCGACGACCAAGCCAGTATGATGTCTTTGTACTTTTTTCTTCATGTGTGGAGGTGTTGGGCCCCGGAGAATGAAAGACTTTGTTAGGATGCTGGATTGGATGTCTCTTGTTCGCTGCACATCCATTCTAGTGAGCAGCAGCTACATTACTGCGTTGGGTGACCTTGGGCAGTTTTGTCCAATCTCTCATGAATGTTGCCTTTACCTACTACAACCCAGTTACTCTGCCGATATCCACATCCACCATGCTGCCTTCTATGGTCTTATTAGTAGGATTTTATGGCACCCTGATTCACCATGACAGCTCCTTCATCGAGTTGTAAGTCATTTCGAGAGATTGTGCTTCCCAAGGTCTCAAAGCCGTAAATGTCGGGGGTGGTAATTAGGTGAGCTCCTATTTCCTATAAAAAAAACACCCATAGCATGCGTCTCAAAAAGCCTCTTACGACCACGTCCAGCTCATGTCCTTCACGTGGCGAGACTGATCCTACTGACAGGGGAAGGAGAGAAGGGCGGTTCACTGGCGCTCAAAAATCAGTTGCTTTGGGAAGATGGACGTCGTCAGCCTAGGAAGGTAGTTCATCTAGGAGAAGAAAAAAAACCCTGATTCCAAACTTCTGCTACCTTGTGGCTATACAAAACCTTGGTAAAGGTTTCAAGAGTAAACCTTGTGAAAGAAATCTGCTGCTGCCTTACAGTATATAACCACTAGGTAAAGGCTGGGTCCACAGCTTAAAACTGTACTTAGCGTCAGAAAGAGCATGCGGCTAAAAAACCAAAATGCAAAACAAATAAGATGCGGATCAGCTGTAAAATAAACATAACCGATCGGTCGAGGCCCGAGTTAGCAACGGTCGCCATACCCAATGCTCAGTTGGTTGGATATGGAAAACAGACCACTGCTGTAAGAAAGAGGACAAAAAAAGGAGGAAAAGAGTGAGGAAGGAAAGGAAGAAGTGGAAGCCGCTCTAGAAAATGATCACTGCAGGGATATTTAATGTAGGAACCCTCACAGGAAAAGGTTGGGAATTAGTTGACATGATGGAGAGAAGGAGAACTGACATTCTATGCATGCAGGAAACAAAGTGGACAGGAAGTAAAGAAAGAGCATTAGGCAAAGGGTACAAACTTTACTACCACGGGACTAACAAGAAAAAGAATGGCGTCGGCATTATCCTGAAGGAAAAGTACATCTCGAGTGTACAAGAAGTAGAGAAAATGTCGGACCGAGTCATGAGCTTAGAATTGGGTGCTAGCGGAGTTCTGATAAGTATTGTTAATTCCAATGAACCACAGCAAAGTAGAGAAAAAAGAGAAGTTCTGGCGGGAGTTGGGCATCGTAGTAATGAGAATATCACATGGAGAGAAAATTATCATTCGTGCAGACCTGAAGGGCCATGTGGGAGAAAGAAATGTAGGAGATGAACATGTGCCTGGGAGATAAGGATATGGAGACAGGAATGAGAGTGGGCTAAAAATCATTGACTTTCCAAAGAGTATTCCTTTAGCAGTCTTAAACACATACTTTAGAAAGAGAATGAAACAGAGAGTAACATACAGGAGTGATGGAAGAGCCACGCAGATTGATTATGTCTTAAATAGAAGGAGAGATTAGAAAGAAGCAGTTTATTGCAAAGTTCTTGGAGGGGAATGTGTTGCTCCTCAATACAAAGTTGAAATTTTCAAACTCAATATCAAAACAAAGAAGCATAAAAAGGTGATCAGGACATCGAAAATTAAATGGTAGAAATTAAAGGAGGGAGAGAGCCAGAGAAGGCTAAATCGGGAACTGCAGGAAATTATAAACTTCGAAGGGTATGTCTTGGAGTACTGCCAAGAGATAACAGACAAAGCAAGAGAGTCAACACAAACGGCTCTTGGTATGACATTAGAACATTACCAGAGAAGCAAAAAGACCTGGTGGTGGAATGAACCCGTTCAAGCCAGTATAAAACGAAAGAAACAGGCGAAGAAGAGATTTGATCAAACTGGAGATGAACAAGACAAGCAGAAGTACATTACCGCTAGAAGGGAGACAAAACGTAGAGTAGCTGAAGCAAGAGACCAGGCTTACGACAGGCTATATAACGACTATATTCAAAAGAAGGCGAGGAGCTATTCAGAATTGCCAAACAAAAGAAACGTTCAGGAAAAGATATCCAGCATGTAAAGGTGATACGAGATGAAAATGGACAATTGTAAACAATTGAGCGGGATGTTTTGAGGAGGTAGAAGGAGTATTTTCAAGAAATGTTAAATTCGGAAAACCCAAGAGAACAAAAAACGATCGAAGCAGACCGGAAGCAGGAGGTTATATATAGGATTAAATAAATAAATGAATCCATAAAGAAGAAAATGAAGAATGGAAAAGCAGTCGGACCAGATAATATCCCAATAGAAGCTTTGCGTTGCTTGGGAGAACAAGATTTGAAGTTACCAACACGGCTATTCGATGAAATACTTGATGTGGAAGAGATACCGGAGGAGTGGCGAAAAAGTGTGTTGATACTGGTTTATAAGGGAAAAGGTGATACGTTAGAGTGTGGAAACTACAGGAGAATCAAACTGATGTGTCACACTCTGAAGTTGTGGGAGAGAGTGATGGACAAAAGGCAAAGATTTGTAAAAGGACAAATAGACTGTGTTCGAAGTGCTACAGGAAACACAAATTGCTTCGAAGTGAAGATAGGCCAGCACCTGGGCTCGGCTTTAGGCCATTTCCTGTTTGCAGTGATAATGGATAGACTCACAGATGGTGTAAGAAGAGATGCTTCTCAAATTATGATGTTCACAGACGATATTGTACAATGTAGTGAGAAAAGAGAAGTTGAATTACAGCTGAAGAGGTAGTGTTATGCCTGGGAGAGGCGAGGAATGAAAACAAGCCGGACATAAACAGAGTACCTAGCTTTAAACAGAGGCCAGGACGATAGAATAGAGCTGGGAGGGGTAAAAATCCCTAAAGTGAGCGAATTTAAGTACCTGGGGTCAACTCTACAAGCAAACGGAAACTATGATAGAAAAGTAAAGAGGAGAGTTCAGGCTGGTTGGGATAGTTGGAGGAAGGTAACAGGGGTACTTTGCGATAGAGAAATATCACTATGGATGAAGGGAAACGTTTACAAGACGGCAGTGCGCCCAGCTCTATTATGTGACCTGGAAACTGTCGCTACCCCCCAACGACAAGAACCGGATCTAAAAGTGATTGAAATGCACATGATGAGGTGGTCACTTGGTGTGATGCGACCAGACAGAATTCCTAACGACCACATTTGAGAACATTCCATATAAGGAGACTTAGAGACAAGATGAGGGAGTCAAGACTTCTCTCGTACAGGCACATAGCAAGGGAGAAGGCAACGAGGAAGGCCGAGGAAAAGATTGAAGGACGTGATTGACAGAAATACGGAGACTGTTGGTGCGAGGGATGCTGATGTGACAAACAGAACAGTCTGAAGACGGTTGATCCGCTATGGCGACCCCTAACGGAATATAGCCGAAATACAAAGAAGAAGAAGAATAAGAATAAGAAGGAAAAGGAGAGGAAGGCACAACACACTTTACCTCTGTAGCCATTGCCGGCTGGTCCTCGGTTGCTTACTTAATTTGCAACTAACCTCCATCCCTAGAGGCCGTTTTCCTATCCGTCACCCAGGGACCAACTGGATTGGGTTCGGCCCCCGTTTTGCTTTTGAGTAAGAGTAAGTTAAAAAAATTGAATTTTTATACAGCAAGAGATAGAGGGGGGACAGAGAGAGAGAGAGAGACAGAGAGAGACAGAGACAGAGACAGAGAGAGACAGAGAGAGAAAAAGAGGTGCCATATTACTTGTGTATAGAAGTACTGCTTCACTTGTCATTTATCAATGTTTCTACCATTGTCACCGCCGTCGATTGAAATTCAAGGAAAAAAAGACTGGTATGAATTGATTACAATTATCAGCTATGGCTTTATCTGATTATTTTATCAAAAGATTTTGCTTCTCCTGTTACGAATAGCACAATGTATATGTTTAGAAAAACCAACGAATAACAAACCCTAAGGGAGATAGCAAAAGGCATTTAAGAAGAATGAAAAGAGAAATATTCTTTAACTATATTCGTACAGAATACGGTATAGAAGACAAAGTATTATCTACATCGGATTATGGTCTATGTTAATTTAAAAATTAATATTATAATTTAAGTCTTACTCAAATCAGGAATAAGGACTAACAGCCCTTTCATTTTGTGTTATACCATTTTAACCTTTCGTGCAGTATATCAATGTGTACAGTTCTGGGAGTACTGGGAAATGTTCTGGGAAAAATTCGTATCATCTAAGAAACTCAGACTTTTTGCCAACAAAAGTTGACAAAATCTTCCAGACAATAGTATTTGTCAATAGAGGACCTCTTTTCATAGCTTCCATGCCTTGCACCTGAGAAATATTTATCTTTAGGTTGGTCATTATGTATTTAAAACAGCATCTTTAGTGGTTTTCATTAGCAATTCAGGATCAGTGTGGAAAAAGAGCGTTCCATTTTCCTACCTTGGGATTCTATCACAAGCGACGAGATGGAAATTTCTAAGGCTTTATTTCAATTTATAAATATATTTGCTGAGGAGTCATCGCAATCTTGCGTGTTTAAATATATTTTCGTATTGAAATAAGCATAATTTTTAAAGCACTGGATCAGCAAACTTAAATCTAGTTTGGGGGAAGATTCTAGCACAAGAAAAGGCAGATTTTAATAGAGTTTTCTTTTCTATATAAAATTTATCCGTATTCTTAAGCTCCTTTGAAGTATACCAGATACTTGACAGATAAAAAGATGCTGGTCTATAAAAACATCCTAGCAAAACAGCAGCACTTGTAAAGCTCTTTAATGTCACCATTTCCCCTTAATTTTGATAGTACTGTATATTTCGCTGGGTAGATTAGCCGAAAACCTTTGTCTATTTTTCACAAACATCCTAATTATTTATGAAAATACTCTTAGATTAGTCTAGGAGAAGCCTTTAACAATTTGCTTTGCCAACGGATTAAAAATGCCAAAGCTCCCCTAAAGATATATTGATAAGCGTGAATTTCTTTTAATAAGAATAAGAGGCATTGGAGTTCACTGTTATGAGCTTTCATTTTATATATCTTAAGTAGGAATTTGATAATTCTCCTGGCCTTTTAATTACTGCTTTCACAAACTACACCATACCTCTAGCAATGGCCACAAATTTTACTTCTGAAACGAAATTCGTCGAAAACGTAGGTCAGACGTCAGGTAAAAATGATCAACTAAGGGAAGGTATAACACAAAAAGCTTTTTATCCGTTGTTTATGACCATGAAGGTAGCAGGATTACATTTTGGATCTGTTTGTCTTTATTCGGAACAGCAAAGACAGCACCGTTACTCCCGATTGTATTCAATGTTTGTCATGGTATTGCTTGTTTTCAATTTACTCAGGATGATACCTGCCACGTGCTTCTGTTCGTATGATAATAAATTAATGCATGCAGCGCTCGGGATTTATGTTTTGCAGTGTACTGTCCAAGGAATTTATTGTGTTGTGTTATGCTGGAAAAGTGGTACCAAGCCCTCTGCTCTTCAGCTGCTTACTGTTGCATTTGATAAATGCTTAACTATGACCATGTCGAAATGCAAAGCAACAGACAAAGCTTCAAAACAATACATTCGTCGATCAAGAATCATTTATGGATTGTTAACTGGAGCTGCAGTTGTCAATGGATTTTTAACCCTGCTTGCTTTTTTTCTTCCTTTTCCAGAGATTAATAAAATCATTTTACATGCATTCCCTGGTTTTCCAGTTAATTTTCCAATGAAGCTTCTTTTAGCAATTACTCATGTGTACTGTAGTATGGCGTGGATGCTTCCTGCTGTAATGCATTGTCTTTTTTGCAACAATTTACATTTCTTGTTTGACAAATATCATGAAAATATTACTGAACGTAAATGCATCTCAATGAAAAATGACATTGCCAGTTTACGTAAACGGTATCTTGAAATTGCGAAAGTGGCAATAGAAAGTGATAACAATCTATCATTTCTTACATTCTGCACATATGTGTTTGACATTGGATTGTTTTGTCTCACACTTTTTAGTCTTGTTTTTGTTCTGGAAAGAACGATTTATCGTGTCATTGGTACATTTTGGCTCTTATTGAATCTGATTAATCTGATGGCTGTCTCATGCAGTGCTGCTGTTGTGGCTGACCAGGTAATCAATCTTTTCTAAACATACGTTATCTTAGTCGCTTTTGGTTTAGAAAAGTACTTTTCAAGGTTTAATTTTCTTGAATAAAGCATCCATGATTTTTCATGTTTCTGCCAAGCTTGTTAGTTTGTACTAATTAATTGTAGTCTAATCTAATTCAGAGTATTTGATAAAAGTACCCTTTCATTGGCACTGTACTTTTTAATTCACACCTTATCACTAAAAACCCACTGACCTTCTTTAACGTTTTATGATATCTCTTTCCAAGTATAAGTTTATTCTACACGTTTTTTGCTGTTAACCAGAGAAGTTTCTTTAAGCATTTTTTCTATAAAGCTTTCTAAAAAGATTTTCACCCTGAGACCTTGAAATACTAGAGTGGCATCTGGCCTGGCTAGGTCTGTCTCCTGAGGAGGAGGGTCCCTATAGCATTGGTAAGCAACTCCCATTTAGATGGGGTCTCAATAAAAACAGCGTTGGTAATGTCATCTCATCACCACTCCTCTCTTGAGGGCAGTGTTTACTAGACAGTATCTGCTGTTGTTGTGTTTAGTACCACTCCATTACCATACGGCTCAATTAATCTGGATGTTTATAGTCTGCCCCTAAGTAATGGATTCACAATTATCTTTTTCCTTTTAACATTTTTTCCTACGATAAGGGATATATATATGTAATATAACATGAACAGCCCAGTAGGCGGCAAATTGTGTCTTCTTCAGGCCACTTTAAGGTTCATCCTATGTCCTAGTTAAGTCATTCCACAAGACTGATAGAGCTGTAGAAGCTACTTACAACTTCGCTCTTACCCATGATAATGCAAACTTGTCGATTTTCCAACACGATGTCCTGATTCAGACTCAGAAAAATATTTTCTTTTAGATCTCTCTAGAATTCTGTTCCTGGGTATTGTACACTCTCATCTTTACCACATTCTGAGTTTCCTAACCATGTTGTTGTCACTTTTGAGGCTAAGGAAACCCTTACAAATCTTTTTAACACATCATGTCGTTGTCAGTCTTTCGAATTTGGCCGTGCTGCCTGAAACAGATTTCGTCAATTTCTGGGTGATATTCCACAGAATTCAGTCTTTAACAAATCAGGTTCTGATGCTGGAACTCGATTCACAAAATAGGTGCAAGTTGGTATTGGAACATTTGTACCTGTTCGTAGTTGCAAAGTCAAACCTCATCCTCCTTCAATGTTAATTGTTCTTCTGCCATTATTAATGGCAATAATTTCAATGTTCGGTTTCAACATGATAGAACTGATTAATCTCGGATTCCTTTCAGACATGATAGTACTGCTTGTGAAAGGGTGATTTCAAACTGGAAACTCTTGCTATGCTGAGTGAGCTCGGGAAGTCTAAATTTCTGGAAGATTTACACTGGTGTTTTGAATTCTAGGTAGTCGGTTCTTCCTACATTCTTTGAAAATGTTAGATTTTCTTTGTCCTCAAGAGGAAGGGCTGATCTTTTCACTAGATTGTTTTTCACCAGTCATTCTCTAAATGACACTAATATTTCTTTGATCACATTTTGGAGTCTGTCCTGATGAAGGTTGGTTCCAAAGACTATTTATGGAATTGATCAATTTGAAACTCGGTTTGGATTTGATTCCGGTAATGTTTTTAAAGAGTGTGCTTGTGAGGTATCTTCCCTGATGTCCAAAGGTTTTAACCTTTGCCTACAGGAGTCTTGTTTTTTAGAAAGTTTCTAATGCTGTTCCTGTCTGTTAATTGTAACAACGAAGCGTATCTATAGGCTTTTCGCCAAGTCTGGTAAACGACGAGCTGTAGCGTTTTATATTTTGAAGGCATTTGACAAGGTGTGACAAGCTTGCTTATTATATAAGCTTTTTGGTTATGGTATTTGTGGAAGGGTCTTTGCAATCATTAATTTTTTTCTCTCAGATCGTAAAATGCCATATTGAATAGTATTACATTGGATAAATATTCCATTAACGCCAGCGTTCCTAAGGGTTCTATTCTTGGTCTGTCTTTTTCTTCTTCACATCAATTACCTTGCTGATAGTTTGTTTCCGCATATCAACATCTGTGCTGATGGCACTACCATGTGCTATGATATTGAATACAAAGCAACTCAACAGAGAATCTGACTTTCACGGTGTGAGAGAATGGGGAAGGAAATGGTTGGTTTCTTTCAACTCGACGAAAATGCAGCTGGTGTCATTTAGTACAAATATGCACTCTTATCTCCCTCCAGCATTAAAGGAATACCATTCAGATGTTAACCCTGATGAACGTTCTTCTCCTCTTGAGGGATTTGCATAGGTGAGAATGCTTTTTTTATTTTTGTTTTCTCCAAATCTTCCTTGTGGTTCTATAATATAAATAGGTTGATTCTTTGTATCGTGGTAGAGATTGTATTTGGCCTGGGAGCATTGTGTATCTCTATAAACCTACCATCCGCGTTTTAAGTATCGTTGCCATATCTGGAGTGTTCCTTCGTCATCTTATCTTAATTTTTATATCCTATAATGTGATAGGTCCAACTCCGGCTGCTACTCTTCAACCTTTGTCTCATCAATGGAATCCATCTTGGTTTAGTTTTTTCTATGGGTATTAATCGTGGAAAGTGTTCTGATGAGCTCTATTCGGTTGTACCAGCTCAGATTGTTGCATCTTGTGTGACTCATTGCTCTCAAGGTCCTTATTCTCACGCGGTTGTTGTCCCTCATTCTAATAAATCGTTTTTTTTCTCGAATGGCGAGGTTGTGAAACCCCTCAGGTTCTGGGTGCTTTCCTACATCATATGAATAGAATGATTTTTAGTCTAAGGTTAACTCTTGACTTATCCTTCTTACTTACCTTCTTTTTTGATGTTTTTTCCTTTTTTTTTCACCCTGTCATTTCTTTACAGTTCGACTCATTTAGCAACATTATGCCTTTTCTGGTTCTTAAGCACCAAGTAAAAGGATACTTTTTTCTTAAATCCCTGACTATAGGCAAAGAAACCTCCCAATTTTTTTGAAAAATCCCTAGATCCTAGAATTAACACAAATTTACACCCCTTTCTTTCAAATTTACACCAATTTGCGAAACAGATTAAGTACTACTTAAAATACAGGAGTGCCTAGTGACTACTTTTCCCTGACGGTATTTTGACAAGGTTAAAATTAAAACAAAGTTGTTTAAATAGAAAGAAATGGAATAAAGTTTATAGGATTTACTTTGCCAACATTCACTAGCTAAATATATTATTAAAAAGAGAATCCAGAAAAAGTAGATTTGCAAAGAAGAGAAACTAATAAAATACAGTCAAATATTGTTTTATGTCTTATACATCCTTTAAAACCTCAGAGTATAGTAATTGAAAAGTCTCTTTAGTCCCTTGGCCCTCAACGAAAAGAAGTTAGCTCCCTATGGCAGGGTTTCGTTTCTGGGAGAAAATGGAGTGCAAATGACGGGTTATTAGGTCATCAAAAACTGGTCGGCTGAATTTGTTCTCACAACAATGAATGGCAACTGGACACATAAAGTAAACACATGTATCAAAGAAATGCTTAAACAGAGAAAAGCCTGATTCAGTTCAACTTTCTCATTTTGACACGCGCTTAAAATGTAGATATAAAGTACGATGTATTTTTTACTGTTTTGTTTCTTTGGCCTTGATAAACATGTTATTTTTGACAATTTATCTGTAAATACTATTTTATTAGTGCTTGCTTTTTATCATTTGATAACTTCGAAGTGACCCAGTGGGCAGTCATTGGACTCAAGCAAAGCAAACTTTGTGTGTATCCAGGTAATTTTTTGAAATACAGATATAATCTTGATCATTAGGATAGGACAAAGCCATACTGCTTACTGTGCCATATAATCTTGTGCAATAATTCTAAACAACCAACAAAACGTAAAGAACATTTGATACTTAAATATCAATTGACAATTTTGAAAGACATCGGAGCAAGACATCGAAAATGAAGTAGACGTCAATAGAAGCACTGCTCAAGAATGAAGTATCACAAGAACACTCACAAGAAGACTTGCTGAAATCAGGGTTAAGGACCTTCCTTAATACGATGCAGGATAACAAAGGAGTCAAGCAAGAAATTGACAATTTGTCATTGAGGAATGACATGGTAGTAGTATATTAATTGATGGCTCTGATGCTCATGCTTTTTCCAAAAATCTTTTATTGAAAAAATAACAATATTTTTGAAAATTTACAAATTTAAAAAGCATATCATCACAATCAATCAATATGCTATTTACAATAGTGCACTGGTACCATCAATAAAAGCAAAATATATATACACTACAAAAGCATCATTAAATTTTTTATAAAGTATATAAACCCTTAAAAAGCACAATTTAATTCATATTTTGTTGATGTAGTATTAGTTTAGATGTCTTTCATAAATGTATGCTTTTAAATAAACTTTAAATTATTAAATTGTTAATGTCAATAAGCAAAGTTTTTTATTCCATTTTCATGTATATACCGTTTGTCATCAAAGCAGGATAGACTAACTTTATATATTTCATAGCATCCAAGTTTATGGCTTTCACTTCTGATGGTTTTCATTTCCTAAATCATCTGTTTACTCTCTAATAAGATGCTTTTGTAATCATCGTGTCTGATGTTGTTTTTAATGATGTTTTTTCTAATATCAATGGCTGTTTTATTTCCTCTTTCCTCATCTTTAATATAACTATACATTTTTTCCTCAGTCTAACGAATTCAATGATTGGTATACTAGCAGCTTCAACTTTAAATTTACCAATTACCTTTTTATTACTATTATTATAATATTGTGGTTCTTGGAGAGTCACTATTATTAATTTTCTGTTTATTACTCAAAAAGTATTGATACATATCATCAGTCTCTATTTCATATTTTAAATTACCAGAATCCGTAAACAGTAGTTTACTCTTATAACCATATTTATTTTTGATAAAGTTATGATGAACATCATACATAATTCTTTTACTAAGATCGAGAATACATATTCCTACAAAGGAAGGAATCAATATATTGTTTAACCCAAGGACGAGGATTAAATTCTAATACTCTATGAACTTTTGTAACTCTTAAAACCAAGATCTAAATATAATTCCAGAGTTCGACTATGTTGAGCACACTTTTCTTTATCCTCCAGAGCTGGCTGTTGATATATTATATTTATCAGTTATTCTTTTACAGCATGGAGAAAACATATCGTTAGTTACTTTAATCTTCTCAGATGCTAGAGAATAATCATTATAAAGATCATCCAATTCTTCTGGATATTCTAAAACAACATCTAGAACCAATCCTTTATTATTATCTTCATCATACTCTGCTTGGTCTGTCTTACTTATCTGTTTTTCAGTTAACCACCTAATACCTTCAATAGGTAGAAGTCGAGGCATAGCCCAATTATAGAGATAATTTGCAGCCAAATGCATGATATATTTTCAAGTTGCCTTCTCATAATATTCTTTAATGTATTTGTTATTTGCTTTACCATGTCTATTACCTATATAACTGATACCTCCTCTTAGTCCTTTTTCAATAAATTGATACATATCAATATCAAAAATCAACTCTAATTTAATATCGGTAATCTAAAGCAAAGCATCCCAACTCAAACTAGGACTAGTAAAATAATGACATGGATCAAGCTTAAATACTGCATACATATATTTCTAAAGTTTTAAAACAAATCAATATGATATCTAATTTCAAATATTGATCATGATATTTTCTCATATTTAAAAGAGAAAATGTCTTCCACACATTTTGAGCATATTGACAATCTTAATCTGAAATATCTTTATTATTTAATACACTGTAAAATTCGTTTTTGTTTGTTAATTCAGTTTTCTTAAATCTTTCATAACTATCGATATAATCATACGAATACACACCTTTCCTCGTCATCAAATCTAGTTTTTTATTTCAAAAAACATTTGATGTATACTTGAAGGTATTTTTAGGCAAATTGCTAACTATTTTATCCGAATTTGAACTCATAAATTGAAAACTATAAAGTAAAGTTAAATGATTACCAAGCATAACATGGTTCTCAATGGTTTTAGGAATTACATTAATATTCATTTGACACTCTTCCTCTTTCTTATTTTTAAAAGAATAGTTTTTAACTATTTCTTCAATATTTTGCGTTTCTAAATAACTATCATACTCCCCAAGATTATGAAAAATCACATGCATTTCAAATTTTCCAGGGTCAGTTCTTCATTTTTAATTACTGTCTTGATGAGTAGATTCCCTATATTTACCTGACAATGATCTCTAATTTTAATGTCATCATTATTAATTTTTTTCACAAATATGGCATTGATCTTCTCTATGAAATTATTTTTCATTCTTATAAGTCATTTTCTAAAGGTATTTAAAGTGTTATTTTTCCTTAATCACATTTTTGCAATATATTTAACCTCATTTGAAATTGCTTCCATAAACTTAAAAACAGCTTTTTCAGCTCTATAAATTTGTATTGGTTTTGTGTCTTTATCATCACAGAATACTAATATATAACCATATCCACAACCTATATGTTTCTGATAAGTTTTAATATATGATTCATTATTATTATTAGGGTGGCATCGTATTTTTTTATTAAACATTTCTTATTTTTTAGTTCTGTTGGTAGATTAATATAAGATCTTTCTTGCAAAGCTTTATATTTGACAATATTCAAATAATGACTATTTATTTTTTTAATTGTCCAACATGAACCTTAAGAAATTCATCTATTAATTGCGTTTAAAATGTCTTGTCGTGTTATTCTTAATGTATTTTTAATTTGTGTCGGGTTTATTGTTGTTTGTAATTTATTGTTATAATATGCAGTTTTTTCTATTTTATTTTTTTCAAATTATCTATAAAAAGTATTCTTTA
This sequence comes from Morbakka virulenta, assembly GCA_003991215.1. Lineage (NCBI taxonomy): Eukaryota > Metazoa > Cnidaria > Cubozoa > Carybdeida > Carukiidae > Morbakka > Morbakka virulenta. The sequence goes on along the minus strand of RDPX01000060.1, from coordinate 3,263,641 downwards.
AAGTCCCCCCGAAAATAATACTTTTTTATTCTAGTATACTTGAAATATGATAGTTTAAAGATTATCTAGGTTCTGTTAATTGAAATAACAGATCTTTATTATTTTTAATGCTTATTTTATAACATTGAACACAATTGCTTAAAACTTGAGCTGTTTCGGCTATTTTACTTTTTAGAAATAGACTTGAAACTGAATCTGAATCTCTGAATTCAAGTGATGGAAGAATAACATTATATTTATATTCCTTAACCATTTGTTTAACACTTTTTCTTGGTGCTGGTACTAGTTTAATTGTTTTAATAACATCTCAATTAAATCATATTTTGTTAATTTTTTAAGATCTGTTTTATTCATATATATATATATATATATATATATATATATATATATATATATATATATATATATATATATATATATATATGTGTGTGTGTGTGTGTGTATGTTACAGTTATATATTTTTACAAAAACCATTATCAAATTGAATGGTTAAATTGTTATACTTTTATCAAGCTGATTATTTTCATTAATAAAATACGTATCTTCTTCATTAACATTATCCATTATCAGATTATTGTATTTTTTATCAATCTTATCATTTGAATTAATAATAAATTTATATTTCTCATTATAGCCTTTTATTAAATTGTTGTACATTTTATCTATCTTATTAGTTGAAACATTAAGATTATCCATCATTAAATCACAATTACTATTTTTTTCAATTCATAATTATTTGATTTCTATATTGAATTGCACATTCACCACATATATTTCTCTCTTTATGACAAGGAAGTGATTCTGTTATTAATTAATGGGTTGCTAGTTGACAAAAAAACTTACAAATCACTGCTTTGTATTTTTTGTCTATAATATTAGACATTTTATCAGTGTCTTGTTTTTTATTGCTTAATCTTTTAAATATTTTAGTCATATCTTTCCTTACTATAATAAAGTAATATTCCTTCAAAACACTAGCATACATTATAAAGACTTAAACCGGATATTACTTTTATTTGTTATCAATCAATAAAAGTATAATTAATAATTTTGAATGTAGAATTCATTCTGAATTTAATTTCCATGCTAGCAATAATTAAGTTTATGTTATACAGATCGCTAAGAAAAGTCCTCTTAGAGGGAATAAAAAACAAAATGGATGTACAATGTGATCAGTTAGAAAACATGGTTGTCAAAATCAAAAAAGCATATTTCTTCATAGATTTGTTTGGGAATGTTTCAATGGAAAAACTCTAGATGGAAAAGTGATTGATCATATTAATAATCAAAGAGGCGATAATCGTATATATAATCTACACCATTTAACACCGCAAGAAAATTGCGAAAGGTCTGCTTGAAACATAGATTTTAGTGTTATTAAAAGCAACTATCCGAAAAGGAAATTTGTTAAAGCGATATATTTAAGTAATAATAAAAAATCCTATTTTAATAGCTTATATAGCGTATGACAACATATAGGAGTTAATGCTGGACCAGTGAAAATGACATCTGAAAATTAAAGTATGGATATTAAACTGCAAATAGCAAGAAAGAAAACTGCTATTACAAATTTGAGTATATTAAAAAGAAAGATATACCTTCAGAAATTATCAAATGATCCTATCTTGATAATAAAAGAACAACATTTTTAAGAGATGAGAAAAAAAAGGAAAGTCAAATGGTAACTTTTGAAAAATGACAAAAAAGAGTATATATGTTCTCCTCCTCCTCACTCTGTTGCTGTTATCCCATTGATTAGGGGTCAGCAGCTCGAATCCTTTGCCTGCATTGGCGAAGTAACTGAACCCCTTTCACCTCCATGTCCCTCTTAATCACATCTCTCCACCTCAGCTTTTGTCTCTCTCTTGTCCGTCTGCGATTCACTGGTTCTTGGTATGCTTTCTTCGTCCACTCATCATCGCTCGGTCTCAGTATGTGACCTAGCCACCTCATTCTTTCCTCCCTCAGTTTTTCAACATGTCCACTATACCAGAGCTTCTACGAATTTCTTCGTTTGTTAGCCTTTCAAGAAGCGGTATTCGGAGTATCCACCTGATCATTCGCATTTCGGTTCTTATGAAAAGGTTTTCCTCTTGCTTTCTAAGGGCAATGGCTTCTGCGCCATATAGTAATACCGGGCGGAGGACAGTTCTGAAAATCTTTATTTTAACCCTTGTTGGGATTCGCCTATCACAGATGATCCCCTTCATTTCCTTCCATTTGTTCCATGCTGCTTGTACTTTTGCTTTTGCCTCTGCTTCACAGCTATCAGCCTCGTGGATTGTTGATCCTAGAAAACGAAAGAAATGAACTTGCTTTAGCTGGTTGCGTGCATATCCATCTGACTTCGATCTCTCCGCTCGATACACATCACTTCCGTCTTTCCTGGGTTGATGCGTAGGCCATTCCTCTCTGGCGCCCTTTGCCACGCATGTACTTTATCTGCTAGAGCCGCTTCAGATGTCGTTTTTAGCACCAGATCATCACCATAGAGAATATCTGTGAGTGGTGTGGTTCTTATCATTGCTGTGACTTCGTGCATCACAATGATAAATAATAATGGAGTGAGGGCAGATCCATAATGCAGTCCTACGTTGACAGGGAAAATTTCTGATGGAAATTCCACTCCTCACTACTGTCTCAGCGCCTTCATTCATATTTCTGATAATGTTGATGATTCTTTCCGGAACTCTCTTCCTTCTTAGTGCCCAAAAGACCAGATCTCTTGGTACCCTATCATACGCTTTTTTCAGGTTAACAAAAGCGCAGTACATATTGTCCTTCCAACCCTTTTTCTTGTATTTGTCTCAGAATAAATATCGTGTCGGTAGTACCTCTTCCCTTTACAAATCCAAACTGGTTTTTATCTATATCCACTAATTCTCGTATTCTTTTATCCAATATATGTTCTAAATGTTATCAAACTACATGAAATATGATTTATTTTTGGCTAATATTAAATTAATAAAACAAATATTGTAATATATCAAATTGATTTATTACAATATTAGAAATTTTACTAAACTGTTACAATATCCTCTATTACATTAATTTTATCTAACTGGTATAAACTTAAGCCATCATAGTCTGATTTGCATTTATCAAATACTAATCTTTGTCAATAATTCTGATAATTTCCAGTAATTAATATATGTGTTGCTGATTTACAAAAAGATTTGAAAATTAATGTTTTGTATTTTTTATCAATCTTATCATTTAAATCTATAGTATAATTATCTTCTTTATTAACATTATTCATTATCAAATCATATTCACTATTCTTAATCATCTTCTAAAATACATCTTGAAAGAAATCTTTACCATTATCAGTCAACAAAAATTGTGGATTTTTGTTGACTGATAAGAGTAAAGTAACTGTAACTGAAGCATTCAAAACCATGAATGCTTTGAATGCTTCAGTTACAGTTTCACTTTTCTTATCTTTCAATGGAACAATCCATCTATACTATAGTATATATCTATACTGAATATATCAATCACCATTGATAAAATTTGTACCCTTTGTTCCATTTTTTGTGTTTTTGATTTCAACTAAATCAGAACACTATATTTCACCAACGTAATTAAAAATAACACGCCTTTGAATAAAGTTACACCTTATGGGTTTATTTAATTAATCGGCTAGTTTTTCTTGCCAATTTTCATTACTCAAGGGCTTCTTGCATTTTGTGACTTAATACCAAGCGATAGTTTGGCTTCCATAAATCTCTATATAACTGTTGTTACCAAGGTTTATTCCTTAAAAGGAATTTCAGATATACTTTTTTAACATTCTATCGTCTGCCTTTTGTATCTTGCAAACTCTTTGATAAACTATAATCAATATAATGACTTTGACAAATCTTATCTAATTTGTTTTTAGGATCGCAATAAGATGTATTTTTTGAGTTTTGTACCAGGTCTGCAATAATTGTATTATTTCAGAGTGGTGGTGTGCATGAGTAATTCACCTAATTTTGATAAATGCTTTTGAATATCAATTGCAGCATCTATCTTATTCTATTTTTAGGATCGCAATAAGATATATTTTTTGAGTTTAGTAGGAGGTCTGCAATAATTGTATTATTTCAGAGTATGGGTGTGCATGTGTAATTCACCTAATTTTGGTAAATGTTTTTGAATACCAATTGCAGCATCTATCTTATTCTGTTCAATAAATATACTTTTCACAGATCCACAAACTCCACAATTAGATCTCTGCATTTCATTTCCATTTTTTGCAGTATTGTGATGCTTATTTAATGCTCTGTTTACCTTGTACACTTAACACAATATGTCGTATATAATACAGTAATATTATTTCTTCAAAATGTTTCTTACAGATCTACTTTTCTTTATCAATTAACAAAAACTCATATGCTCCTAATTTATCAGATAATATTGATTCTATAATATTCTCTTCAGCAATTAAATTACAATGTTTTTTATTACTGGAGAGTCAACACATGTGACCAATTCTATCTTACTTTTTGTGGTACATCATAATATTGACTGATGTAGATAGGACTGATTTAATGATGTCTGACATCAGCAAAGTCATTGGCTGTCAGGCTTTGAGTCTTTTCTGAAGCATTGATGAGATCATCAAATAATTCAACTTTTCTATTATCATTAGAATAATCATCAGTATTCATTATTTCATGAGAGCCTATATATTCTCAAAGAGGATAACCAACGTTCTTTGAGATGCCATTCATCAATGCTATTAGATATTTTATTTTATCCTAATGACTCTTTAGTGTGTATATAAAAATGTTATCATAGTATACTGATGATGTGCTTAGTATGCACATTAGTAAATGTGTTTTATCACAATTACTTTGCCACAGATCAACAATCTAAAATCCTCATTCAAAAAGTTGTGGAATCTTTTTTTTGAATCCTTTTTTGTTATCATCATTTGTTATCTTCATATATAACATGTCACCATATTAACAAGTATTAAATCAACACTTTTTTATTACACCTAATATATATTAGTATTATGATAACATTAGGATAAGTGTTAAACAACATTTATCTTAATAAATAAGTGTTAAATTACACTTACTTATCTAACCTACTATATATGGATATTAATAAAATGAAGAAGCTGGCAGAATCATCTATCAAAATTGATGATACGAAGAGAGCTATTAGAAAAACAATTAAGAACTATAGAGATAGTTAAATAGATTTGTATCATAAAAATGAAATAAAATATAAAACAATAACAGCTGCTCAACATGATGTTATAAAAGCAATTGATGAAAAACAAGATCAGTTGATTAATAAACTACATGATATTCAAAAAGAATTAAATAAATCACTTAAACCAACACAAAAACCAAAAAATGTGGATAAACAACAACTATAGCAAAATCCAGGATATATTTTAAACAATACTGAAATGTAAATTATTAAAAAATATTGTTTCAATCCAACAGCTACTAAGATCACAAAGAGAAAAAAAATCGTTGAATTACTTAAACCTCTCTAAAAAGCAAAATAATAGTGGTAAAGATGTTGTTGAGGCTGCTAAAAATGATGTTGTTAGTATACAGAAATAATTGAAACTGTTTGATTTACTATTTCAAGTGTAAAAAGAGACCTTAGAATAAAGTCTGCTAAAGATGACTCTGCTTTTGTTGGTGAAGGAAAGACAAGGTAATAAATTTAATAAAAATAATAATAATTGTAATTTATTAATTAATTATGAAAAATTAAAAAGTGATATGATTATAGGTTATAGAGAAGGCAAAATCGTTTATGAAAACAAAACTGACAAATCAACAATAGATCTGCTAAAAATAGCTTTAAACCTAAAAAAAAGTATTCAACAAAAGGAAAACAAATTTTCAATGATCCAAATATATTTGCAGATTTCTTCAAGCATTGATATTCTGGTAAAACAAAATTATCAGGAGATCAAATCTACTACACAAATCCTAAACAATTAATGGACAGGTTAACATTACCTAAGAATCAAATAATCATCACAAACGTTTTCAAAAGTATATAACCTAATAATATACTAATGGAAAATTTTGATGTATTATATACAAGAAATCTTACAAACAAATGATATTATTTCATTAGAATCATATAAATGGATGAATGGTAATAAGAGGATTTCAAGTGTAAAGATTCTATTTTATATAGTGATGTTATGACTTTAGGATTTGCAAATAATAAGTATCTTGATAAAGATACTGGAGTCAAAATGAAATCAGGTATTAATATGGGAAATAATGATTTATTTGGCCTTCAGTATCCACCTAAATTTGATTCATCAGCTGTTTAAAACTTACTTAATCCTACAGTTTGCAAGGATTCTGAGAAAAGTTCTTGAAAATTCAGAAGACTTGCTGTTACCAATATCAAAGAGTTACTACTGCTGAATAAAGTGACATTACATCAGCATGGGATAATTTTTTTTTACTACTACTACTACTACTACTACTACTACTACTACTACTACTACTACTACTACTACTAATGATAATAATGATGATGACAATAATGATAATAATGAAAATCTCTACACATAAAATTTAAAGTCTCTTTCAAATCGTGCTTTGGGTATGATCGCACGTCAGACAAAGTAGAAAGCTCAAATTTGATGTTTGGATACATTGGAACAATGCCGTGAACATGGGCTGCTTTTTTAAACCGGTATCAAAGCGGATAACCTGGACAAAAGTGGGTTCCTTTGGATACTTCAAGACAAACAATCAGAAAACAAGTCTTCTGGGCAAAGTAGAAATTTCAAAGTTGCTTTTAGGGCATTTTGCAACCCTGCACTAAATAGGGTGAAGGTTTGTTTTGATATGACCGTCAAAGCTTCCACTAGGACCTAAAAACGTTGTGTTCTTGGCCTCTTTTTAAAGATAGAGACCTAATGTAGAGTCAAAATTGTACTTAACAAGACAATGTAGAATGCTCATGTTTGGTGCAAGAGGCTTTGGCAACCATGCGCTAAACATATTTTAACTCTTTGGGTTTACAATCAAGGCCATTGCCATGCAGATAAAAAATGTGTACGGCGGCATTTTATTAAATTTAGAGCCCTCCTATCAAAAAATGAAATTAACAAGGCAAAGTCAAATAATAAAGTTGACAGCAGCATATTTTCCTACTTTCAATTTTGATTTAGATGATTTTGGTAAAAGCAATGATTCAATGTAAGTTTGACCACTCAAACCACAGCTACCGAGCAGTGTCGGGTACCTCTGCTAGTAAATAAAACTAGTGAATCTGCGTTTGATGATTAAGAAGTTTCAACTGATTTCAACCTGGGAAGAGGATTGTCAAATTGCAACAGGAGATGAAGAAGTGAAAGAAGTTAAAAGTTTCAAGGATGATAAAAATCCGACGCATACTAATCTTAGAGTTACAGGAGAGATCGAAAATCGGATTATCACGACAAATGTCTTCTTATCAAACTTGTACAAAGTATGGAAGTGCCCAAATAGAAGTTTAAAAGCTAATCTATAAATCGACTGGTCTTTCAGTTTTCCTTTACAGCTCAAAAACCTGGCAACTTAAAAGTGACCAAAGAAAAGAAACTATGAAATTCCACCACAAGGGTCAGGGAAGATTTCACCGCATAATTTTATCAAACCATATTACAAGCAATAGCATTGTAAGAAAGACCGAGCAAAAACGACGAGAAATATAAAAGCACTCGAGAGAGAGAGAGAGAGAGAGAGAGAGAGAGAGAGAGAGAGAGAGAGAGAGGGGGGGGGGAGAGCAATGACAAATAGAGAAAGAAAAGCGGGGAAGGCTCTTGATGATATGGAAAAGAACTATTAACATAGGTAATGAGAAGGCAAGAAAAATTTTGAAAAAGAAATCAATTTTGTAGCAGATTGAGTAAGGTATAAAAGATTTGTAGCTCTATTTCTGGATAAGAAACTCATTAGCGTTTCACTGGAAAATTCAGGGAGGCTTGTGGGTGAAAACAAGCACAAAAATAAAGTAAGCCAAAAATGAATTTCCAAGCATTCACTTTTGTTTCTTTTTTAATCCCAAAATAGGATCATTGAGAAAAGGTTGACAGCTCATATATTAACAAGAACCCTTATCCCAAATAACTTTGAATTACTTAACTATTGAAGAGCTTTCTGTTCCAAAACTAATGATGATTTTAATAGTGGGTGTTGTATACAAAGTACGCTTTTATCATAATTGTCAGTTGATGCAGTAAGTACATCATAGTGCAAAATGCCTCATTGTGCCATGATAAAGTTTTTCCTATCCATTTTCCTTCAAGATGTTAAAATAATCCAACATTTGTGCCCTTTATTCTATTCAAGTAATAGAATCTTTATTAATGCAAAAATCTTACAAAAAATTCAAAAGCAACTCAAATAAGATAACTCACAATATCGATTTTTAACTCACCATGGAAGTTTTTCATGTGAAAATGTTTCCGTTTATAATTTGAGTAAATTTAGTAATAGCAAATTTTGAGAACGTAATGAATAAAATTTACTAGTAAATATTTGAAAAAAAACCATCATTGTTGTTGACTTTTGTATCTGGGGATAATTTCGTCCCGACATATAAGAATCCAGTGCCTCGGGAGTATAGCTTCTTTAAAATCGCACTTAGTTTACAGCACAAGGAACTAAAGCCAGAGTGGGGAGGTTTGGTAAAGCATGTTGAAAAGTAAAAGAAAAATAGAAGGAGCAAAGTCAGATGAAGCAACTATTGGCTGTGCAAGCTAATGCATTTTAACACAACTTTTTAACTGTTATTAGTGCTACCTATCCAGTAACAACTTGGAAAGAGAATGTACCATACATCAACTGAAAGAAACATGAAGCTTTTTTCTGCTAGAGCTATTAATAATTAATATTCTACTTACTCTAACAATGTTCTTGAAGATCATACCTGTTAAACAATGTCATTGAATATATCCCGTAGGTAACAGCCGAAATGCTTTTCATATCAGCACAGTATTATGTTGATTGACACCTGGTGTTTTTAAGATATTCTTATTGAAATGGTCTTCATTTACAATCTTTCAAACGAAAAAAAACTGAAAAGAAACAATTAACATAAGTGTAGGTTTTCATTGCAGGAGATAAAAGTCTATATAAGGCATTTTCATGCATTCACATAAAGTAAATATAAAAAAGATAATAATCTAGTATTAGGTTTTAGTTCGTGAATATCAGCGTAACTTCATAATTATGGTAAGTTTTAGTAACCCAAAGGAGAATGTCATGGAGAAGGGCAGGGCTAGATATGGGTTTGAAGACAATACTGATCCTAATAACACATTAAATGGGATTCATGCTGCTGCTCTCGCTAAATTTGGAAAATGCGATAATATAAATGGAATTCTGATGTCACGAAAGGCCATTCTTCCTTCCATTGTTACAATGAAACTATTTGGTCTGCATTACGGTCCCATTTGTCCGCTGCATGACTCTTCAAACGAATCCTATTTTTGGGGTAAGCTTTACTCTTTCATGGTTATGATGGCTCTTGTTGGCAGCGTTTTGAAAGCATTTGCTGCACTTTTCATCAAATCGGAATACAACGTTATTTTATTGGCTACGTATTTTGCATGGCATCTTCGATGTGCTGCACAAGGTATTCACTGTGCCCTTCTCTGTTGGAAAACGGGTAATGCTCCTTCAGAACTTCAGCAGGTAACATTGGCTTTTGACAAGTACCTTGCTAATTTGCAAGTACTGGGTGAAGATAAGTCAACAAAGGCATTTTTGCGACGTTCTCGAGTCATATTTGTCATCATTTTGTTGGTTGCAGTAGCCAATTTAATGGCTCTCATTGTTGGTTTATTTGTTCCTCTTCCTGCAGTCAATAATGTCTTTAGCCCAGCTCTTCATCCTTTACCTCCAAATTTACTAAACAAAGTGATTAGTATAATTCTCTTCTTGTTTGGAATTGGGTCATGGATTGTTCCAATCATGCTACATTGCCATTTAACCAGTAATGTATCATTTTTGTTTGAAAAATATTATGAAAGTTTTGTGAAGGACACAGCACTAAATCTGAAATTGCACATAAAAACCCTNAATGTATCATTTTTGTTTGAAAAATATTATGAAAGTTTTGTGAAGGACACAGCACTAAATCTGAAATTGCACATAAAAACCCTTCGGGAGCAGTACTTGGAAATTTCTAATATTTCTGCCAAAGCTGACAAAGATTTGTCTTTTCTGGCAATCTGTACTTTCTTTTTTGATATACTTTTGTTCTGCATGAACTTATATTCAGCCGTATATGTAATTTCGGAAAGATTTTCTAAAGTTTGCTTAGTTTTGTGGACTTTGGTGTCATTAGCAAGTATGATTGCGGTGGCATACAGTTCATCTGTTGTTGCTGAACAAGTAAGTTTTTATCTTGATATGTAATTTTTCCATTATTTTACCAATGCTGGCTCGTGAGTTTGCTAAGATCTATCTTGAAGTATTCAATACAAATTCGGAAAACACATAAAGTTGATAGATTTTATATTTGTCAATTCTTTGCTAAACCTTCTACAATTGTTTACATAAGACCAATCATTTTCGCACTAATCTTTTACCATAACAAAAACGCATGTACAATCACTCAGGTATTTAACTCTTTTTATTTGGAGTGTTTGTGTAAATATTTTTCACTCCAACAAAAGCATTTATATTGGTTTTCTGTAATATTTAACTATTTCTGTCACATTTTTGAGGTCTGAAACGTGATTACTTTTCTAATACGTTGTGCAATGTAACTAAACATAGGCGCAGGTTAGACGAGATTTTACAGTAAAAGATATAAACGAAGTTTATCTTTGTGTACAGTTTTCAACAGCAATTTTAAGTACAATACGATAGTTATTCCTAATTTATTTGCTCCAGTAACATTAATACAGTGGAAATAATTGTAAGCTGCTGGTTTAAAAATTTTAAGCATCGGTGATTGCTAGGTTAGTTGTAGAAAAGCTCTCACAAAGGCTATACTAAAAATTAGGACACGGAGAGAATTGGCCAAAACCTACAGCTGGAATGACCAGGTGGTTGGTATGAAAACTAGTACTCATGTATTTGTATCAGTTAATTCAAAATTAATAGTGTGCATTAAAATTTTTGTTTTCTTTTATTTTTATTGGATTTTTACTATCCGTAAAGTACTTTATAACAGTTTAAAATAGATCAAATATAACATTGTGTAAATAAGTCTCATGATATCCCAGCTCATTTGTAGTTTGAATGAAAAACCTTCAGATGTTTTCAAACTTGCTTTTTTCTTCATGCAGATGTAGATACTTCTTGATTATCCCTAGCTAAATAAATTCCGATAGTAATAGAAAGCAAGTAAACTGAAGACATTTGCATTTAAATCTTGGCAAAAGTATCACATCATTAAGCCCTTTAACGGAAGAAAGAGAACAATTATTTGACTGTCTTTTGTCGCTAGAATTAACTGTTATATTGGTTTAATTCGACTATTTCGTTATTTTTGATCTGTTTTACACTATTTTCACTCAAAAAGTCTCGTTCATTTTTTCCAAGTTCTTAACTATCTTTATGGCAAGGCCAGTACGCACTCTAATGAAAAAGATTACTTTGTATTTTATTAGAAAATTTGCTCATAGTGCTATCACTTAAATTTGTTGGTATTATCTTTTGTCCAGTTTTCCCTTCAAATGTAAATATAAGTTAAGTAGTGCCTTACTTGTAACAAATAATATTGCTTTATCCTTTAACAATAATGTCATGACTGGAATCGAACTTGACCTTTCAGTCCTTTTTGTCCTTTAATTCCGTGTAATCTACTGATATACTTTTAGTTTAAGAATTTTAAATAATTTTTCGTCGAAAATTGAATTTTATTGTCGGATAAATTTCATATTTTATATATAAATATGAACTATCAAGGTACGTGTATGTATAAATACAGATATTTGTATATTTTATATGCTGTTATCATGTCGTTTCTTTCGTTTTTTTGCTCTTGCGGATCTATCTCTGGAAAGGTATGCAAGCTAAAGAGTACACTACTTTTATCACAAATAAAATTGGGCGTATTACATAAAAGGTCATATGTGTTCATCCGGTAGGAAAACAGTAGTAAGGTTACAGACTAGAGGCCCTGCTTCAGTACAAGAACTGAAAAAAGTTGTGAATTAAGCAGAGAAAAATATCAAAAGTATGGTTGACAGTGTGGAGAACACGAGTAATGATTGTACTAGCAAACTCAGTTTAGGAGAAATAACTGTACACTCCTTTCATGAAAATTGTCTTTCTACATCTTCTGTTGTTTTACAGACAGTCATTTTAGGGAAAAGTTTTATTTGGTACCAGTAAAATGTGTTATTCGTATAAATTTCCACTATACAATTGTCTGGTTTACATAGATTTTTCTACGAACGTTTGACCGGCAAACCCATTCGTCCGTACAGTTACTGTCTGCCTTATGTAGATGTTCGCTTAAAAGGGGTTTCTCTTTATAGAGATTTCACTACAGTACTTGCATATTAAATGTCATACTATCTAGTGCGAAAACTTGGGCCACTTTATGTTGTCTGATTTTCATGTGCCTTGTTGCTGGTACAGATATGTGTGAAATAGCAACTTGGTCTATAGTTCCAAGTAAGATTTTTTATTTTTTAAGTATTCTTGCTATGCTTTCTGTGTGGATCTTGTCTGTTCTTCCTGAATACATTTTCTTTGCTACCTCGATAGTCGCCTGTCTGATATACCAGCGATATCGTATTTTTTACATTTTGGTACTTAAAGCGCCAATTTAACCCTTTAAATTTTGTACCGATTTCCAGTACTGAATTCCTATTCCTTTTCTCTTCCTGGTTGATTACAAACTGATTCCTCAATTTACTCCAAAACATTAGAAAATTTAGAAGTCTCATTCAATGTTATTGTTTGTCACAAGTATTTATTCCAATCATAAAATACACATATGGCATATTCAAACAATTTACTAATGCTGTAAATAGTTTCTGATCTGATTATGGTTTTTCAATTTTCTTAATCTTAAAGTATAGCTGAACCTCACCCACTAAATATTTTCAGAACTGAGAAATAACCAAAGAAACCCTTTCAATATGTATAACTGCTTTTAATAATGAGACAAAGGTTAACTATGAGTATTTGTTAGGTTTTTCAGAATCCTATATATCTTAATAAACAGTATGACACTTGATGGTTTTTTTTCGCGTAACATATATGCTATTATTGTAAAAACCATTTTAAGATTCGAGATGAATAAAAGACTACATAGTATAATGTTAATGAATATATAAAGCAAAATAGAAGGTTTATTTTTGTAGAATAAACTAAAATTTATTTTTTACACAAGTTTGACAAATTTGTTATATTTGGCGTTGCTTTAATCAATTTCTTAACATTTTTAGGGAACACGCGTGTGTGAGTTAATACAGAACATCGAAACCAATGGAGTTGACTCTCAATCAAATTCTGAGGTGAGTAGTAGGTGCTGTAAATTATGATATCTATATATCTACTATACCTTATTCTGAGGTGCATATATGGTGTAAAAGAAGTATCTACTAAAATTTAAATGGAGTACACAATTCAATTATGGTAGCTGTAATTAGTGAGAACTTTACATTTAATTGTTAACGAGCCTTAATTATTTGGTTTGTTTAAGCTTTTGTTGGTTGCCCTAACCAATACATGACAGGTTGTAGGGTTACAATACACCACACAGAAGAAAAGTAGTCTGATGAGGGAAAAGTTCCTTTGGACCGAGAATGTTAAAGAATGCTTGTCAAGGTCTTAGACAGACTTTATTCAGCGAAACAAAGTAAATTGGTATCAGTTACAACGTAGTGGCAATTAACTCCAAAGTGAAGTTGACATTTGCAAGAATTGTAAAAATCATTTTGATGAAAATCCAAATTTTATTCAATTGATGCTATTTCGAAAATACGTTTATCGTAAATGCCATTTGACTTTTTCTTTCAGCTCGCTTTGTTTCTGTGCTATGTGAATAACAACCCAGTTGTTATGACAATATGGAAACTTATCCCATTACACAAATCAATCGTGGTTTCTGTAAGTATTAACAAATTTTCAATGTACTTCTTTAAAAACATACGATAATTGCTTTATGTTTTTTCCTTTAAAAAATATATCAACAAAGAGATGTTTAAAAAATTAAAATACTTATTAGCCATTAGAATTAAATTTCTAAAAGAAATCAATTTTTTAAGTACAAGGAATATATAGTAAGAATACTCTAAAATGTCAAAAAAGCAATTGTGATTAGAGGAGCCAAAAATTAAAACGCCTCAAAGAATTGCAAAACTGATTTTCTACTTAAATTCAGTTCTGGTGAAGTATTTTTGTATTTTTAATTTTAATATTATAATTTGCTTATAACAAATTTTAGAGAAGGATCAACAAAGTACCTTTTAGAGCGAGGAATTTTAATATATGAATTATGGTATACTTGGACGATTTTTAATTTCATTAAGAAAATTTTCACAAATACATTTGTCATTTTCTTTCATCAGTGAAGAACTATGTATCGCTCATTAGTATATCTCTCCACTCTTGGCAGTCTTTCATCCACGTTTTAGAAACGGTTTTCACAAATATTATCTTAAAGAAATGAAACTCCAAAATATCTATTAGAAAGAAGTCACCAAAAGTGATAGACTTTCCTTACCCTATTACAAAAACATGGAGAAATTTTTCCATTGTCTCTTTGTTTTCAGTATTGAATCAAAACCACGAATGCTTTCAGGTTTCTTATTCTGGCGCTTGCGGCCGAGTCGATTGGCAATGTTATGGCTATCGATCAAAATGTTTTTTTAATAGTGATTTTTTGGACATGTTTTTGCATTTTCATACTCTCTTTTTTAAATGTTGTCTTTTAAACTGTTTTCATTTATTCATTCTTTCTTTCTTTTATTTATTCATTTGTTTACTTAATGTACGAATATTTATACAGGTAAATACATATCAGGAATATGCGTTGTAACAATTCCACTTGAAAGTCAAATAAGAGCTTTGGCTTATTGGGAAAAGATACAAAGTTGCCATTTTATTCTTTCTCGAGTAGGCATCATTACTCAAGATGAGAAAAATCTTTATAAAGAAACTGTAGCCATGACTGTTTATTACTTGAAAACCAGCCAATTTTTAAGGACTATTAAAGCAAAGAGAATTCCCCTTTTCCTTGAACCTCCTTTACCTCAACAGAATTATCCAAATTAAGAAGGACGGACAACAGTGCCGAAAATTTGTCTAGTGTCTGTTCCATGGAAAGTCTTGTCAGATATGACTAGAACTGTGTATCGAAAGTAATTTTTGAGCTACATTCTTGCTGAGAGAGCTTCCCAAATTGTTTTTATCCTTGGTCCCAATAATAAAATAAAAAACGTCAAATGACAATCTTCATTTCATTCTTTCCAAGCAGAAGCCTTGATTTAAAGAAATCATAATGACATGATGCTCTCGCGTCAATTGGGACCAATGGGTTTTCCAAATATTAACTAAACACGTGAATGTTACGTTTGCTAATCCGGGTAAGAAAAGCAAATGTCGTAAAGAAGATGAGATGCAATGTGAAGAAAACAAACTTTTTTTAGAGTTGGGAAGAGAAGAAATTCATTTGACAATTATACAAAACCAGCTCTGGTCAGCATACATTTCACTCCGAATACCTTAGCTGTAAAGTCAGCGAAATAGGAAAATGTCTTGCAAAAATTATCTGCGAGTAAGTGCTGATTGTAAACATGTACATACGTGGCACGCACATGCGCATTATACTGTTACTTTTGACTCAGTTTTGTTTAATTCGTAATGTGTGTTGGTTGCTATTGCTTTTGCAATTTTGTTGCCGGTGAAATTTATTGTAATTTAGGAAAGCTTTCGTTGTGAAGGTAATTATTATTTTTGCAGTGTCAATTAATTGGTGTCATTAAGAACACCGAAAGGTAAAACTGTTATTCTTTTTGATCAATTTCAATTTTGAATTATCGTTCAAAAACAATATATTTTTTGCTCTAAAATTGTATTAGATTATGGTTACATGTGGAAGTAGACAGCCTAACTCCACCAAAGGAAGCTTGAGATTATGAGTATGAATTTCTCTCATCAGCCACCATTAACAGAAAATGCTAGAAATTGCTCATGGTTTACAGATCTTCACTCCTTTAATGTCACTATTGTACCAAATTACTTTTATTAAAGTCGTTTATTTTGACTTAATAACTCATTTTAAAAGAATCGATTTGCAGATTTTGATTTATTTGGTCTGAATGCTCTGTTTTTCTTATGGCAGGACTCATAAAGTTTTTGGTAAGAAAATTTCTAAGATACTATAAATAAAGCACTCATAAAAAATAGGATTTAATCCACAAATAAACAGCATGTCAGTGTAAAAACACCAAAATTTTCAACAAAAGTTTAGTGTGGAGAAAAGTATACCGGGTGATCTAAACTTTATTGTTTCTATCAAAATATTCTAGATATAAAATATTGAGCAATTTTCCTCATATGTATCATTGTTTAACTGTTTAACTCCAAGCCTTGGAGAGTCGTCTACCACTATTACTCTGACATTTCAGAATTAACGCCAGTAAAAAGCTTTGGAAATCAAAATGCGGTGTGTATTAAACTGCCAATAAATAGATAAATAAAAACATTAAGAATTTTATTTTGTATTTAGTACACTTGATATCTCCTGTGCGTTTAATAGTTAGTTACTTATTTGTTGAAATACATAATTAAAAATGCTATCGTTCTTATTTTCATTTTGAAATTTCATTTCTTAGAAAATTCATTAGATAAATGATTTGACAAATCAGTTGAGTTATAAATAGATGACAGAGCTTCTTTGTTATTTCTTTTTCAGGTGTTCGTTAGCCTGATTACCTACTTTACACTCTTGATACAATTTAAAACATGAAACTAAGCTTTTTTGGGGTGTCCACACATTTTCTCTTCATCACAACTACTGAGGAGCAAAGGACTCTGAAAGAGCCAACGGAAATAACACTTTTACTTAACCTTTAACACTTAGTATAAAAGCAGATTTTTTGAATTAAAACTTTTGCTGTAACAGAAAACGTATTTGCATCTAATGATACTGATTCGATACAAATCACAAAGTAGTTTAGGGTTCACACTATAAATGCCTTTTGAACCATTACAATGCTGCTTTTAGTGAAATGCACATATGGTTATTGAAAAAATTGAAAAATTAACAGTATGTAGGCTATTAACTCAGCCAATACATAGGAATAGGATGCTTTTACTGTAACTGAGTGATGGATTAATTCAGTTTAGTATTTGTGTCACTTTTATTGATGCTCCATGTTTTAATATTATAATAAATTCTGTAAGGAAAAACGGAAGGAAATGTAAATGCAATTGATACCGTAATAAAATATGCCGTTTAAGCCCGACATATTCCTTGTGTTCAATTCTATTTGGTTTCCCTTATGTGACAATATCTTCGAAGGTTTGTCATTACTTTACACATTTTCTTTTCTTCAAAATTTACAAAATTCTTAGCTGTCATCGGTCATTACCATAACTCATAATCTTTTCATTAGCAATTAACAAAGCATACTCTATTATTATATTCAGCTAAACTACGGCAAAAGTAACAACATTTTTAGCGTCATCAGTCATTATTATTAATTATTATCATTTTTTATTGGCAGCTGCCGACGCATAGCTTATTAAGCTAGTGCAAGCATTAATTACGAGATTTTGTGCAACTTTCCAATGAGGTGCAATTCCAAGGTGACCGCTACTTCCTTGTCTGCTTCTTCGTTTTATCTTGTAATTTTACTTTACTCTGTTGCATCTTGTTATATAACTTCTATATCCCAAAATGTAGACCGTTCACATTAGCTAATGCATGAAATTTTGCCCGACAATCTTCCGATTTGGGAGCAGACGGAGAAGGTGTCTTGTTTTGACAGCATGTGAAAAACAAGGCAGTTGCAACCAACAACATGATGTGACCCAACAGCTGAATGGTCGCAAACATTCGGCACCAGTCCTTTCTATCTCAGCTCACTCAAACATAAGAAGCTTCTTCAATGAAGATTTGTGCAACTTGCTGGTGACAGTCAATAATTCGCTAATCAAGCTGAACTACCCAGTTTTTTTAGATTTTTTTATGCTACTGAGTCAACACTTCACAAACATTATGTGAAACCAGGGCATATGGATGAACTTGAACAACTACGAGTAATTTTCCATAGCTGCTATATCTGGATAGGCATCGACGAAAACCATTCATTTATGCGATAGCTGTTCTTTCCCAAGCTGATACACTTGACATGTGTCGCACAAGATATTCAAAACGTGGTCAAGTAACAAGAAAACATTTTTTTGGTGGACAAGCTGACAGCTGGTGGTAAGAAGGCTTAAAAACAAATACAAGTTCTGAAAAGACAAGACGCAACACTGCTCTTTCCACTACAATCTGTCATTACTCGATGGGGAACCTGGATCTCTGCCTCTAAGTAGTATCCAGAGTTTTTACCTTGGATTAGCTCTGTTGTGGAAATGATGGATGATGCTGATGCAGCAACCATCGAAGCTTTCAAGCAGCTGTTGAAAGACCAGACAGTCGTTGTTGAATTAGGCTGCATTCTATATAACTACAGCGTTATTGTTTGGGTATTAACAGAGTCGTAGGGTCAGTTACTACTCAATGTCGCTTTTGCGTTGGTAGACGAGGAGAGGATAAAAATTCAGCATCCATTTCGAAAAGCCAAGTTGACTGCTATATTCGCAAAAAACAATGGGTTAACTGAAGGGTGTAATCTTTCCTACTGCATAACTAGTGCAACACCATTTCCAGACGATATGGTGTCCTTTTCATGGGGTGTTACAGTATGCCAGTTTGTCAAGTTGTCCACTGTTGTGTCCTGTGGTGTGGAAAGATCATTCAGCATGTATGGAAAATTTCTATCCGACAATTGCCAGGAATTGACTAGAAACAAGCTGAATATGCTTACATTTCGTTACTGTAATAAAAATCTCTAATTGTATTTCTTCAAAATCAGTGTGATATGACATTATTATTATAAACTGTACCTACTGTAATCTTTGAAGTTTGACTATTTTTGTTTTTACATTTGTTAACGTCAAAAAATAGCTTACCACTTGTTTTTATACTTATTTTCAAGTTTTCATATTTTCAAGTACGTTTTTCCTGATTTTTCATAACTTAAAATCCGATTCTTAATGATATATATAAATATGTAGGATGAACGTGGATCTAAATTTTTTTAAAGTAGGGCATCTGTATCTAGCTGCTCTACAAAGCTTTTGGCTGTCTGTTGTTTAAAAAGTTGTTAAAAAAAACACCTTATTATTCTTTAGGCTACGAATCACATCTATTTCAATAAATCTCTAGCCAGGAAATATTCTCCAGTGGCTTCTATTAGGGAAATTTCTTAAATGTAATAGAAATCTAGAAAAATTATTCACTTTAACACTTTAATTTCCGATACAGACTAGTACAAAATTTAATTAATTATTTTCCTTCTCTTTTTGTTTTGTTCTTTTTTTTATATTCTCTTTTGGGTACTCACTTAAAATGTTGTCAGCCGATCAGTTGCTTCTAATTCCACGTTCTTCATTCATTCTTTCTACATGTCTTAACTGCTTAGATGTCCTTTTTAATCACCTCCACGAATTTTCTCTTTTTTGAGGTAAGGTAAGGGGAAATAATAATAGAGAACTGAAAAGTGTGCTTGCACCAAACTGAGTTTGAAACAGTACCTATGGCTATCATGGCCACCTACTCTATTATGATAGAGCACTGGCTGAAATCTAATGATAATCTACTTTGCTAGTTAGTTAAATCATAATGAGGGTCTCTGTCTTTTCTTCAGGCCAACTTCTTTCAGCAACAACTGTCTCATCCTCAGTTTGTCTGATGAACTGTCTATGCATCATTTTCTTTTTTCAATTGGTTTTCCTTTTGAATCTGTTTCTTCTCCTAAACTCATTTCCTGTTTTATCATCCTTATTCTCAGCACCGCCTCTAGCTACAACTAAAAGTTTCTCCTCTCCATCTTCAATTTATCTTTTTAGGCCAATTATACCGGTAGAGAGCTGAACAGTATCTTCAACGCTTATGAGTTCTCTTCCATTTTTTTGCCTAGGAATAAATAATATCTGGACATTAGTCCCTGGGTAGAGTCCCTTATGCATAGATAAAAGTTTCCTTGTTTTCCGATCACATTCTTGTAGTTCGGTGTTTTTCCAGTTAATGAAAGCAGATTAATGTCTCGATACAGGAATAGCCACCCTTGATGACATTTCTCCCATTCAACTTGGTCTCCAGTATCTTTCTCACTCTTCTCTTATATTCAACCCACACCTTCCCTTGCATCACTTTTACCTGCACTTCATCTGCCTGCAATAAACATAGGTGTATTGCAGGCAGATACATATAGCTGTATTGCAGGCAGATGACGTGACTAGTGATTTCATACCTTTATCATCTGATATTTTGATTCCATCTGATTTTATCCTTTCTATCTCTCTTCAGTACCAACATTGAACACGTTTCGATCCTGAATTTTATGGTAATCTCCTTGCTAAACAACCTGACTGTCTGTACAAATGAATCAAGTTCTTTTTCACTCTGTATTTACAATAAAAGATTGTTCATGTGAAGAAAATGCTAGATATTTTCTCTATTTTTTGCAAACTCACACCTAGGTTTTGTCTTTTAATTTACACTGGTTAGAGGAATGAGTGTTGTAATAAAAAAGTAGTGATAGAGCATCTGCATGAAATAAAACTCTCTTAATCTTAACCTTGCCTAGTGATCTATTATCACATGTCAGCTCAACCCTCCAATCTTTCATTATCTTTTCTAGGAACTTCACCAAAATATTTTTTTTCCTAGGATACGAAAACACTCTAATAACCAGGAATATGACACCATGTCAAAGGCTTTTCTGTAGTTAATCCATCTTACTGCTAAGTTCTTTTTCCTCATTTTAACCTCTCTGAGCATCATCCTGTCTATGTACAACTGATCTACCGTCACTCTCCTCTTCCTTTAAAACCTCTTTTGTTCCTCAGGAAGAAGCTGGTTTCTTTCCGAAAACGACTACATTTCATCAGATATTAATGCTATTAGTAACTTACAACAAAGAGTAAACATGTGATGGGAGGTTGTTACCTGCATTTTCCCCTTTGACTTGTCTTTTCTTCTATAACAAAACAGTTCGGCCCTTTGTAATCCACACTTCTGCCTCTTTCCTTCTCTCTCTGTCTTTCTCTCTCTCTCTCTCTCTCTCTCTCTCTATCTCTCTCTTTATATATATATATATATATATATATATATATATATATATCAGGAGTGGAGGACTGCTCTATGACTTCTATGACCGTCATAGCAAATTTTAGTATAACCTCTTGAGATTGTATATTTTGCAGCTATGAAGAGTTTCTTCTGAAAAGCAACAAAGAACGAGTTAATGTCTCTGGAGATGGAAGATGGTCACACATGTTTCTAGTTGCAGCTCGAAACCCTTCCCAGTCAGTTTTGTTGAAGTTCCACCCAGGTAGCCATTATGATGGAGTATATTCTAGTGAATCAGGGTGATAGATGGTTTTGGGTCGGTTCTGAGACTTTGAAAAATTACCCAATATATTGTTTATAGGGTATGGCAAGGAGCTGTTGGTGTCATGCGTGAACAATGTTAAATTTGGCTTCTTGCAAGTTTTCCATGGAGCAGAATGAAAAGATTTTGGTTCATTATGGTCATAAAGCAGTTGAAGGTCGATTGTAGTTGACCAATCATGTAAAGCATCCCCTTCACGGTCGTTTCTGATGTAGTCCCAGGCTGTATGGTGGTAGTTGAAGCCACTAAGTATATTGCAGGATCTCCGTAAATTGAGATGGAGGTTCGAAGGGAGAATATGGAGATTTTTAAAAGTTTGTTATTGTGAGTCCTCCGTCGATCGAGATGGTCAACCATTGATTCGCACTTTTAGCTCTGCTTCGCCAGATAAAGTAGAGGTCAGGTCATTACATACAAGGGTTTGGGGTTTTGGGTGGTTGATCGACCCAATTACAGAGTAGCCGTAGATCGTTATTTTTTCATCACTGGTGGCATGAGTTTTTAAAGAATAATAATAGCGATTGAATTATTCATGACGATTTTTTTAATGACTTTGGATTTTGATCGTGTAAGGCCTTCAAGGTTGAGTTGAAGGATAGCAGGGCCAGATGGTTTGTGTAGCTTTGATATGTTAATAGAATACCTGGTTTTTCTCTGTTATTCTGGTGTTGGCATCAGTTTCCCGGCAATCAGGAGTGCGGGATACTTGCAGGGTGGACCACGAGTAGGTTGCCAACGTCCACTCCTCATCTCTCTTTACATATTCAATAAAATATTTCTCTAAATGCTTAGTTTTGGGGGGGAAAATTCGTGGACGGTCATGCTGTGGATTGCTCTTGGAGTTTAGGCTTAACATATGCACTTAACTGTTGAGTTTAGCATTTATATTAACTAAGCAACCCTATTTCCAAATTTGATTTAAACAAGCTCTGTCAAAGGACAATAGTTTTGGAAAAGGAGTCTTAAAATACTTGGATTTTTACTTGGTTTTCTATTTTGTGAACATCGTCGACTTCAAGTTTTCGAGTTACGACTCCAAATTTTCGAGTTACGTGTCCGGTATGAACTTTTTCATCTTAATTTTATGATGTTAAGAATCATTATTACGATTTGAGTGATTATTATTACGATTTGAAAGACCATCACTTAAATTTGAATTTGATGGTTACATCTGGAAGTTTGGCCTCCTTGCTCTTGGGCAAGAAGGATCTTCGACCGCCATCTTGGATTTTAAAGATCACCAGTACACCAATCACTGTTTTCAACAAAGAAAAATCTATTAGACACTTTATCAAACTGTTAATACCCTTTACTCTTTTAATATCAGCCGTGGTTATAAAAGACCACCAAAATACTGTAGGCAATCGTAGCATCTCCTATCTTTGTAATTCATCAGAATTTTTTACTTCGACTTGTACCCCATTTACACGAAGAATCGGTACTGGGACTATCAGGAGAAACAGTTCCCAGGTGGCTGCCCTGACCTATGCCTTGAACGACTTGTATTTGCCTCAAACTATCGTGACTTGACCTCACTTTACAGAAAGAAAAAGCCACCGCATTCCCAATCTTCATGTCGCAAACTTTATTGTACTTCCAATACGCGTTCTTCTTTTAGTAAACATTGGTCAATGGCTTACTTGTAGTTTCCTCTGTCGGTACTCAGACATCAAATATAAATACTTATTCCTGAAAACAAAGAAAACTGCCAGAAAACAATCTAGACTCAACGTTTTACCAAAAATAACCATATTTCTCCTTACAATCATATCATACGATACTAAATTAATTACAAAAAGTCAAAATTACACGAAAATTTACCAAAAGTTGGGGATTTTTACTAATGAATACCTTATCGCCGTTGAAAACATACTATCAAACCACCTAAGAGAACAGACATCTATTTACGCTCTGTCCAAATTAAAATTTAGGAAAAACTTTGCATACTTAAAATTCATTCTGCTACTTTCAGGAGATATTAACATACACCCTGGGCCAATAAACTACCCATGCACTAATTGTAGTAAACAAGTGAGGAATAGACAAATACCATGTAAAAAATGTAACTTAGGGATTCACAAAAAATGCACACAGCATACAGGGGGTTCAAAAAATATAGAAGTAATTAACTTCACATTTCAACTATGCCTAACTAGTGCTACTAAGGAAACCAAAATGTCTGATAACAATTGGGACCAGCTCCCCTTTTCAAGTCATGATTAGCCGTTAAAAGATCCTTAAGGCCTTCAGGATAATATGCCAGAGCCCAAACAATTGGATAATTGCCCCAATAAAGATACTTGGAAGGTTTTCAATAAACGTGGACTACATCTTATCCATTTAAATGTTAACAGAATTTTATCTAAAATTGACGAACTTCGAGAAATTGTAAAGAAATCAAAGGCCACTTTAATCGGTTTGACAGAGACCAAACTTGATGCTACTATACTTAATGATGAGATAAACATTGACGGATATGAGTTAATAAGGTCGGATCGCAACAGGCACGGGGGAGGGATAGCTTGCTACATAAAAATGACATAGCCTTTAAAGTCAGGAGCGGGTTCTCCAACGAAATCGAAAACGTAGTCTTAGATATTTTACTTCCAAAAACTAAGCCTATACTTGTAGGAATTCTGTATAGACCTCCCGATCACTCTCGATTCTTAGAAAAACTAACATCAGCCATAACCAACGCCTACGGTTTTAATAGCCAGGAGGTGTGCCTATTAGGTGATCTGAACATCAACCTTATAAATAAAAAGGCGCATATTCCAAACGGAATAAAAAAAATATAGCGAATTTTGCTCGCAACATGGTTTAAAACAACTAATTTCGTCACCAACACGTATAACCGTTAACTCTTCTTCTTTACTTGATCATATATTCACCAACTCTAGTGATAAAGTATCACAGTTTGGCATAGTTGATGTTGATCTCTCGGATCACCAAATGATATACTGTACAAGAAAAATTTCCCGGGCCAAATTTAACACTCATAAATATGTCAAGACGAGATCGTTTAAAAATTATACTAAGGACCTATACTTGGAAGAACTTGATGAAGTAAATTTTCCTGAATATTCAAAGTTCACAGATATAAATAGTGCATATTCTGATTTCGTTGGAAAGCTTACCTCTCTAGTCGATAAAATCGCCCGTGTAAGAGAAATGGGCATCAAGAACAATTCACAAGACTGGTTTGACGTTGAAATTCACGAGAAAATAGAGTTGCGTGATAAGTTATTTGCCAAATTTAAAAAATCGAAAGAAAAAAGCGATAATCTTAGTTACAAAAAGGCCCGAAACTGTGTACAGAGCACGATGTAAAAGAAAAAGAAGAATTTTCTTTTAAATAAACTCAGCGAAAATATTGGTAAACCTAAAGAACTATGGAAGTCACTGAAGTCTTTAGGCCTGCCCTCAAAACATAAATCACCTCCCTCATTTTGCCTAGAAAAAGATGGCAATTTAGCAGACGACTTAGTCAAGAAACATCCAGTCCCCCCGAAGAAATTTGACAAACATACAGTCTAGAGATACTACCAACAACTGAATCTCGATGGCAAAACTCTTTCTTTTGAATCAACAACACCCAATGCTGTAGAAAAGCTATCGGAAGAAATAAATCCTTATAAAAGCGCAGGATTGGATAACCTTACTGGAAAATTTCTTAAAGACGGTGCTTCCATTTTGGCTTTTCCTGTCACAGAATTATGCAACCTATCAATATCCTTGTCCAACTTCCCAGATGATTGCAAAATAGCAAAATTAAAGCCAATTTACAATAAAGGTTCAAACACCGAATTTTAAAAATTACAGACCTATCTCTCTTCTCCCGCTAATATCGAAAATAATAGAAAAAGTGATTCATACTCAAACACAGCTGTTTCTTGATGATAACAAAATTTTGTACAAATATCAATCAGGCTTTCAAAAATACTACTCGACGAATACGTGCCTTTCATATTTAACTGGTAAAGTCTTAATCGGATTTGAAAAAGGACTGATGACTGGAATGATTTAAATTGACCTTCAAAATGCTTTTGACACAATTGATCATGAAATTCTGCTTGAGAAAATGCAGTGCTTCGGTTTTGCCGAGTCAACGATATTATGGTTTAAGTCATACCTCACGAACAGATTTTTCTCAGTTAACGTGTGCAACGAATTTTCCTCCCCAGGTAGGCTATCTTGCGGAGTTTCCCAAAGATCAATCTTGGGTCCACTTCTTTTCCTCTTGTACTTAAAATATATGCCACAGGCTGTTAGCTGTGACCTTCTCCTTTATGCAGATGACACATGCCTGACTTAGACACTAAAAGGATTGAAGAAGAACTAAATAAAGACTTTCACTCACTCTGTGAATGGTTTATTGATAACAAATTAAGTATACATTTCGGGGAAGACAAAACAAAGTCAATTCTTTTCTGTTCTCACAAAAAGCTGAAGAAATCGAACAATCCTGAAATTACTTATGAAGATATTAAAATCAAACAGTACTCCAAGGTAGTCTACCTGGGATGCATTCTTGATAACAACCTTTCTGGAGAGGCTATGGCTACAAAGGTTTTAGGCTTAATAAATAATAGGCTAAAATTTTTGTACAGGAAACAAAAGTTTCTAATCGATCCTCTGCGTTGTTTGCTTTCCAATGCGCTAATCCAACCACATTTTGATTATGCGTGCATTGCTTGGTACCCAAACCTCAACAAGCGCCCCACCAAAAAGATACAGTCGGCTCAAAACAAATGCATAACATACTGATACCATACTGGAGTTAAACAATTTCGGAAAATAAATTGGCTACCAACTAAAGAGAGATTTGAACAATGCGCATGTGCAAACATTATCAAATTTTTCCAAAAAATGTCACCATCTTACACATCGGAAATTTACAGCCAATTCAACCATGCCCTACACGCGAAACTCTAGCTGCAAACTTCAAATACCATACCGAAGTAGTAACGATGGCCAAAAAGCTCTATCATATCTGGGTCCAAAATTATGGAATAGGTTACCTTCGCACATCAAATTAAGTTCAAATACTAACTCTTTTAAGCACAACCTCAAAAAAATATTCTTTGAAAAGCTCCAGAAGAAAAAGAACGATATCTACATGTATTACTAAATATTCTATTTTCTTTACAGCACGGTTATTGATATTGTTTCCATTGGGTAATCGTAGATTGTTATAGATATAGGGCTGCTCAATGTCTGTCTCCTGTTATATGTTATATGTCCATTTTCGTTACAAGGGGCCATAATGAAAATAAGGTCTTCATGATCTGTATTATGCTACCCCTGCTACCGTTTCTCTAGATTACCGTCCCGCCTGTTTGTTTTGTTCTTTTTTGTTTCTGTTTACTCTTATTTTTTAACTATTTTGGATAACATCATGTTTTAGGTTTTTAACATTTACCTTTGAACATTTGTATTTTTTTGTTGGTGGCGAATAAATACATACATACATACATACATACATACATACATACATACATACATACATACATGCATTGTTGTTAACAT
>RDPX01000060.1:3214762-3225784 GCA_003991215.1 Morbakka virulenta | reverse complement strand
GCTGACATATTCCCCAGTGCAAATACTGTCCAACCCTATCATGACGTTTCACATATTCACTCGGTGTCAATACTGGGCATCCCGAGACTAAGTGGTCGATGGTTTCAACAAACTGATCGCAAAATCTGCACTTAGGATCGGCTCCGTTCCTCAAGATGTTAGCTTGATAGTTCCGCGTAAAGAGAGATTGATCTTGTGCTGCAACTATGAAGCCTTCAGTCTCTGCCTTCAGTCCCGAACTCCTCAGCCACTGATGGGTTGCAACTTGATCTACATCAGCGTTTTGACTTCGGAGAACGTACTGCCCATGCAGAGCTTTCTGGCTCCATCGTTATTATTATTATTATTATTATTATTATTATTATTATCAGTAATATTATACACCATCTGGGGATGTCAAGGTGAAAACTCCGCATCCAGCACCCAGGAACAAGCCAGGAAAGTTGAAAGTAGGCACATGCACATATATACTGTAGATAAAACAGATAATCGAAAATTAAATGGCAACATCACTTCAACCTTGTAAGTGCTGTCCCACAACAAATAAGGAAAGGCATATTCATTTTTGCTCAAGCGGTTGTTATTTTATGACAACAACTCATGACCACAGCACTTCCCACTCCTAGCCTGATAACGTAGAATAAATAGAAAGATATCATTATATAATGTATGTAAAGAGGCATATCATTACCATTATCTTTTTATCATTATCATCATAATTATTATTCAGTACAGGGCCGGGAAAAAGGAAAACAACAAGACGTTAAAATTTGGTTTATTCCACCTCACAAACATATTTTGTGATCACGTACTTCAGAATACCCTAAATCACAATCACTCCTTTCAAAAATGAGGTTTAGAATATTCTTTTAAACACTAAATCTTTAAAATATTGAATGCTATAATAGGTATTTCCTAAAGACGTTGACTATTCCAGTCATTAATTGAATTTTGAAAAAAATCCTCTTTGTTAACCTTTTTGTTCTCAGCATCTCTTCCAGTCAGTTTTGAAAGAACATTTATGCAGCTGTTTTAACTCACACTCATACGTTTATTCAATCAATTTTAATTTTAATGTTTTTTTAGATATCCGTTCAACTGATAACATCTGTCTGTCAATCTGTTAGTTTAAAATCTATTAAAAGCTGAATAAAAGTAATGCCTCCTTTAAACAAGATGTTTATTCCAAATGCGAATGATATTGACTAGCATTGCAAAGTCGCTTTGAAAGATTTTATTTACTGCACCATTTTTTTCCAGTAGTTGTAAAAACGGTCACTTCAGCTTTGTGGCGTATAAAGAAGAAATACATACTCATAAAAACACTAATTCAAGATTATTGAGAGTATTTTTAAAAAGTTGTCAACAAAGCTATTTTTACTCCAACAGAATACTAAAAGCATGTTAACCCCAAGTAAACCGGAAGACAGCGTCATGGAGGAGGGCAGAGTAAGTTATGCCTTAAAAAGAAACACGAACGGGGAAAATGTATTAAGTCAGATTCGTGCTGCTGCTGTCGCTAAATTTGGAAAGTGTGATAATATAAATGGAATACTAGTATCAAGAAAGGCCATTCTTCCTTCCATTGTTACAATGAAACTATTTGGTCTGCATTATGGTCCCATTTGTCCGCTGCATGACTCTTCAAACGAATCCTATTTTTGGGGTAAGCTTTACTCTTTCATGGTCATGATGGTTCTTGTTGGCAACGTTTTGAAAGCATTTGCTGCACTTTTCATCAAATCGGAATACAACGTTATTTTATTAGCTACCTATTTTGCATGGCATCTTCGATGTGCTGCACAAGGTATTCACTGTGCCCTTCTCTGTTGGAAAACGGGTAATGCTCCTTCAGAACTTCAGCAGGTAACATTGGCTTTTGACAAGTACCTTGCTAATTTGCAAGTACTGGGTGAAGATAAGTCAACAAAGGCATTTTTGCGACGTTCTCGAGTCATATTTGTCATCATTTTGTTGGCTGCAGTAGCCAATTTAATGGCTCTCATTGTTGGTTTATTTGTTCCTCTTCCTGCAGTCAATAATGTCTTTAGCCCAGCTCTTCATCCTTTACCTCCAAATTTACTAAACAAAGTGATTAGTATAATTCTCTTCTTGTTTGGAATTGGGTCATGGATTGTTCCAATCATGCTACATTGCCATTTAACCAGTAATGTATCATTTTTGTTTGAAAAATATTATGAAAGTTTTGTGAAGGACACAGCACTAAATCTGAAATTGCACATAAAAACCCTTCGGGAGCAGTACTTGGAAATTTCTAATTGTTTGAAAAATAGTATGAAAGTTTTGTTAAGGACACAGCACTAAATCTGAAATTGCACATAAAAACCCTTCGGGAGCAGTACTTGGAAATTTCTAATATTTCTGCCAAAGCTGACAAAGATTTGTCTTTTCTGGCAATCTGTACTTTCTTTTTTGATATACTTTTGTTCTGCATGAACTTATATTCAGCCGTATATGTAATTTCGGAAAGATTTTCTAAAGTTTGCTTAGTTTTGTGGACTTTGATGTCATTAGCAAGTATGATTGCGGTGGCATACAGTTCATCTGTTGTTGCTGAACAAGTAAGTTGACTTTTTGCTATTTGCTTTGTTGTAAAATGTTTTCATAACGGCAATTGCTTTTTTAAAGATTAAGTTGCCTTAGCCAAAATAGATATGAGTGAAAGATATACAATTAATATTTTTTCATTTTCAATCACTTCATTTTGCATTTCCAATCATTTCATTTTCGAATCTGAAGTTTCGCTCCCTGAAAAGTATTTGTTTTATATGAAACCACTTATTATTCCTTCGTGATCAGTGACAGAAACATTTTCACAATCAATCATATCAAATTATTCCATGTAGAAAATTTGAAAAAATGTTAAAATATTGTTGTTTACTTTACTAAAAACGTTTATTTTGATTTTCTGTGAAATTAACAATTCTTGAGATTCAAAATATTTGAATATTTTGCTAATACAATTTGTAATGCAATTTAGTTCCTAACTTTTAATTATTGTTATGTATATGCAAAAACAGACATGTGGAATTAGGTGCAGGGGCGTTTAGGCTCTAATTTTTAAGACATGGAGATTCTGAACCTGTAAACCGGGTGTGTTTAATGCGACTGTGTTGTCATTCCGCCATCTTGTAACACAGAGGTTCTATTAATTTAAGGAGGATGGTTACAATTGTCTTTGCCACTAGATTTGATTGGCAAAATTTCTTTTATCACTAATTCAATCTTTGATCTACTTTAAGTCTTTTTTTGTAATATCTATACTCAGAATATCTCAAAAATCCTTTTACCGATGCCACAGAGGGCTGTCTAGAAAACAATGTGATGATAAGATCTGTATCGATTTGGGGGGAAACAATTACACTCCATGTTATTAGAAATTTTGTAAACAATGTTATTACTTGGATACATTGCAATGCTCCCTACTCAGCCTTTTTTTACTAACAAATATACAAGCTCAATAGACCTTTTACATGCTAACACATTTTTGCACAATACTTACAGTAATGTGTTTAAGCTTGAGTTTAAATTTTACACCATTCTATTTTACTGATATGGTTTTGGGGGTTGAATTTCTCCTTTCGTCTGGCATTGGGCTTCATAAGGAGAAAACGTATTTTAAGTTATGAAAAATCAGGAAAAACGTAATTGAAATAATTGCTAAAAACTCGAAAATAAGTAAAAATGAGTGATAATTTTTTTAAATGTTTAATAACAAACATAGACATTAACAAATGCAAAACCAGAATAGTCAAACTTCCACAGATTACAGTAGATACAGTTTATAATAATAATGTCATATCACACTGATTTTGAAGAAATACAATTAGAGATTTTTATTACAGTAACGAAATGTAAGCATTTTCAGCTTGTCTTCAGTCAATCCCTGGCGATTGTTAGCTAGAAATTTTCCATACATGCTGAATGATCTTTCAACACCACAGGACACAACAGTGGACCACTTGACAAACTGGCATTCTGTAACACCCCATGAAAAGGACACCATATCGTCTGGAAATGGTGTTGCACTAGTTATGTAGAAGGAAAGACTACATCATGCAGCTAACCCATTGTTTTTTGCTAATATAGCAGTCAACTTGGCTTTTCGAAATGGATGCTCAATCTTTATCCTCTCCTCGTCTACCAACGCAAAAGCGACACTGAGTAGTAACTGACCCTACAACTCTGTTAGTACCAAAACAATAATGCTGTAGTTATATAGAATGCAGCCCAATTCAACAACGACTGTCTGGTCTTTCAACAACTGCTTGAAAGCTTCGATGGTTGCTGCATCAGCGTCATCTATCATTTCCACAACAGAGCTAATCCAAGGTAAAAACTAGGGATAGTACGTAGAGGTAGAAATCTAAGTGCCCCGTCGAGTAATGACAGATTGTAGTGAAAGGGGCAGTGTTAAGTCTTGTTTTTTAGCACTTGTATTCATTTTGAAGCCTTGCGGAATATCTTTTTTCCACTAGCTGTCATCTTGTCCATCAAAGGAAAATATAACGAATAAGCTTTCTTCCCGTAGGCAGCTGCATCTGAGGCAATCAGCAAGATTCTGTCATAGAAAAGATTTTCTGGCCAGGGTAGCAGTAGAACCTTGGTTATTGTTTGGGCGATTGCGAATTAGTTTCTTTCTAGGAGTTTTTTGTTTTGAAGGTAAGCCTTCATTGGTTGATCACTGTGTAGGCCAAGAATTACTTTTGCGCCAAAGCGATTTCAAAAATTAGTGGTTTTGTTGATGCTAAACCCAGTTGAATCGGCTATGGAAAATTATTCATGTCTGTTCAAATTTATCCATATACTTTGGTTTTACATAGTTTTGTGAGGTGTTTACTCATATGGAATCACCTATTTCGTGTAGCATTGAAGAAAAGCTCACAAACCTGATTTGTTTGCCTTAATAAGCGGACTGTTGGGTGTCACCAGCATCTTGCACAAATCTTCATTAAAGGAGCTTCCTGAGTTTGGGTGTGCTGAGATAGAAAGGACTGGTGCCGGGTAGAACCCGAGCTGCTAGCTTTCTTGGCACAGCTCATTTGTTTCCTTCCATATAAGTGTTGCGTCACATTATATTGTAGGTCGTAACTAACCTGGTTTTTCGCATACTGTGCAAAACAAGACACCTCTTCCGCCTGCTTCCAAAATGGAAAATTGTCTGGCATAGTTCGTGCATTAGCTACGTACACTGTCCACATTTAGGGATATCAAAGTGAAATAACAAGACGCAATAGAAAAAAGTAAAATGACACGACGGAACAAAGAAGTAGACAAAGCAGAGATAACAAGGGAATGATTCTGAGTTCTCCCACATCATTTTAAGGGTGCATAAAATTTCGTAATTAATGTTTCCACTAGCTTGATTAGCTATACATCGGTAGCTGTCAATAAAAACAAAATGGTTAATGACTGACAACAACTAAACATTTTGTTACTTCTGGGGTAGTTAAGTTAAAAATACCAATAGAATATGAGTCGGTAATTTCCGATAAAAAAGGTAATGGTTTTTGATGGTGATTGCTTACAGCTAAAAATTTTATTATTTTTCAGGCAGTTTAACTAAAAATAAATGATAAAAAAGTGCTAAAAAGCAAAACTAAGTTAAATTACTATTTCGGGTGGAAACATCAAAATACGTGAAGGTAATGTGATCTAAAATAAGTTTAAATAACTTATAACATCTTTTTCCGTAGCCAGATTATGAAAACGTTGCTCCAGAAAAAAGGTTAAAAACTTAAAATCTGTGCTCTATTCATAAGCAGATTCTGTTTTTTTGTTTTACAAAAGCATAAATTAATAATTCATGCTTTTGTATGTAATTTGTAATTCATGTTTTAATACGTGTTTCACTGCCTCACACCTCATCGGTGCAGACTGGAATCTCTCTCTCTCTCCCTCTCTCTCTCTCTCTCTTTCTCTCTCTCTCTCTGTATATATAAATTATTTAGCTTCAGTAAATTTAAAGCTTCCAGAAATCTCTGAAATGATGAACAAACCCAACGGCATAATACTTTTAACAGATAAGAAAGCTGCTGACCGTAAGCACATCATTGTAAGGGGTCACAAGACAAATATTTTATCACTCAGTATCAAATGCAAAAAGTCGTGTTGACAATCATATATAACTTTGGCCACAATTTGATTATCTCGAAGTCTTTGCGAAAAGAAAAAAGATGAAAGAAGATAGATGGATTTTTTAAAATCAAACTTCTTCTGGCGTCGATAAATCTTTTGGAGTGGTGAGACATTGTTTGTCTGGATGCAAAATTTAATACCAGCCAGTGGCTTTTCCTTTTATAAATTCCCAAAGTCTATTTACCTACGTGGAGAATCGACTTCAGAACCTCTTGTTTACAGTGCAACTGCACTAACCATTAAGCTATGACTCTTCATTATGACATCATAACGTATAATACTGCTTTGCCTAAAAAAAGTAAAATGTATAATTGAGAGCATTATCACAATTTTAACATGTCTTTTTAAACTTTTTAAAAGTAGGAAGTGAAATGGTAGGAAGAGTTATTTAATACCGTCAAAACAAGCTTTAACTTTACGTTTTATTACTTTCAAATGGAAGCACATAAGAATCGTGGAGTTGGATGGAATACAATTTCTTAAAACTCTTTGCTACTGTTCAGAACTAATAACCTCAGGTCATTTGCAAACTTTTATTCCCCGACTCAGAGAAGGATGTGTTCCAGGCTTTTGTGATATCTTTGTGACGTCTGGATAGAAATTGTAGTGGCAGTGTTCATGGTTATCGTTATCACGAAAGGTGTCATTTTGTTTCAATGTCATACTCTGGTAACGAGAAAAACAGCAGATATAGCAGAAAATTTGGCTTAATGTACATATTTAAAGTTCCAATTATCATATCTGGTTACGTTGCTGGTTTATTCAGATCAGCATAAATTATATACTTTATTGTACATTTGCTTCCATTTGTTAAAGAAACTTTACTTCAAAGATTTGCATTTAACACCATCTTGCAATTTTGGGCGAGGAGCGATTGGGATGAAAAACCATTTGACTTTGAAGACCTTGCTGAGTTAGGTTCTGGACACTTGTTTGTTGCAATAAATGATGTAACAGCCATGTCCAATTTTTGCATTTGGTATAGATTGTGGCTTTTTGGATCAATAGTTTTTGGCATACAACATTGTAGGTCTATTCGTGAAGTCATTCTTTTTCCGGTTGCGCAGTTTTTGGCCACTCAGTTTATTTTCACATAACGTTTTTCACTTAGGTGTGAAAAACATTTCACTGGCAAGTTGGTCTAAGATTGCTCCACATTTTGCTTGACGTTTTCCTCTCTGTAGCAAGACTTCTTCAGACACAGTGCTTGTGTCAATGTTTTTATACAGGACCTTCCGAAAGGTCTGAGATCTTTCTCCAATTCTACTTTTATAATTGAATGAATTGCCTCCAATTGATGGGATTTGAGCAAGTCAACAGCTAAAATGACAGAAACACCACCAAATGGTGATACAGCCTAGCGAGTCTTTGTATCTCTAAGCTGTAAGAATTTTCCCTGTACTTCGTGCAACTGTTCATCTCTTAGATTTAGCATATCTCTAACCTCTTTACAAAGTCTTTTTTTATCAATTGCATTAAATGTTTTAGGATATATTTCAGGAAGTCTTAACAATTTCTAAACCTGCATACCGTGAGATGCTCAAGTACAGTGGCTTATGGTCTTTTAGATCTATGACAAAGTTGTTCGTCCAGGTCCTAATAATAAGTTTTTAGTCTTCGCATGTCGTCAAGTAGTTGCAAGTCTTGTTTAACGTCATACTGTACCTTAAAGTACCCTCACCATATTAGCTCTCAATACTAATTTGAAATCTAGACGAATACAGAATTTATCACTGGCTCGTTTTGATCTGTTCTCCACAGTTTATTTGAATACAAGTATTTAATCAGTAGTTCTTCTGTTTTTGTTTAACCCCTCCTGCTTCTCGTCCTTCCTCATATGGTCTTGACTTGTACCTTGTAACAGTAACGGAAAAACCAAGCTGTTAATCAATTAGCTTCGTATCATTATGTAAACATTTTTGTAGCCATTTCAATCTTTCTACTATGTTGAAATTTTTTATGTGTGCATCACACTTCTAATCAGTAAATCAAACATCTCACCATCAAAGAACTTTAAATATAATAGGAGGAGAAGCATTCTTTCGTACTCCTAGTAGAAGACTTTGAATAAATTATCTTGGACGGAAATACAATATGACTGCTGTTAGAGAGAGAATAATCAAAATTAGGGTACTGCTACCACTACTTCTACTACTACTACTACTACCACTAATAATAATAATAATAATAATAATTAAAAACATTGGGAAAATGATAAGGTAGCTCAGATTCTTCATTGAGGGTATGAAAAAAGTGGGAATAGAATGTATTTATAGACTGTACGATCTTAGTTCCAAAGATGTGGCTGAAAATAAGAAGATAATGACATGTTGATTATTCTATATGAAGAGATTTTAAACTTGAACATAACAAGGGTCGATCCATCTATCCATCTATCTATCTATCTATCTATCTATCTATCTGTATGTCTGTCTGTCTGTTAAAACAGAAATTTCTCGAAAGTGACTGCATATTTCGACTTTACCTTTACCAAAGAGACAGAGAAGGCCTTCAAGACTGACCTAACGGATTCTCATTTCTATTAATTGCCCTGTCACAGGTGCCATATTATAACACAGAATTTGGCAAAAAGACCGAGGAGCCCCGCAAGTGCACTGACGGAAGTTGATTTTTTATACTTGGGCAGTGATATGAGATCTACTCCAGTTGCATTGACACTACTACGCATGTACATTTACTAAAATTCTTTTAATATATCTTTGTTGTCAAACTCCAGGAATTGTTAAATGGCAGACATCCTTTTTAATGGTCTTTAAAAGTGTCTTTAAAAGGTAAATATTATTTATACACAAAGACCTTTGCTTGTGGTAGCATATTGAGTAGCCCGAAGGGCCACAGAAGTATTAATATTAATAGAATTTGAAGTATGTGTGCATATGGGTGCCTTCGTGAATGCATGTGTGAGGTAGGTGGATTTAAATTAAGTCGCACACGAGGCGACATAGAAAGCTTAAAATCGATTTAGTTGTACTTTAAAACGTTATGCTGAATAAGAGCCGTATTAATTTTCAATAAGACCTTTGCTGGCACCAAAATGTTGTTTAAGTGGGCATTTAATCGAGAATAAAGACTTACAAGTCAAAAATGATATTAATCAGGAAACAAGCAGAACTGAAATCTGGTATTGTTCTACTTTGGAGCATGGTGCTGAATACAGGCTATCCTATTTTTTGGAATCTAAAACCAGGGTTAGAAAAGTTGGATTATACAAGCTAGTTTTTTATAACCTACAATCAATAAATGATGTTAACAAAAGGTGATCCTTACAATACGCAGATAAACCAGTTCAAAGTTAGAGTTATCGTTATTGTCACCAGAGCATTAATTCAATATTGCTTTGACTCAACTATACTCCTTGATGGAGCTGGGTACGTTTACTAGTCAGTCACTAAAGAAGAAAAAAATTAGAGAGTATGCAGATGTAATAAAGTAGACATTATTTCATAATATCAAAGTATTTGGCACAGCAAAAAGTGATCTTGAACGTTTGATAAAGAAATTATGGATCAATGTTGGCATTGAATCACTACAAAGATCCAGTTTACCGTGTTGAGCACAATTACTAAAGACGACCCTGGATTCTTAAAGTTTTGGGAGATCTCTACAGACAACTACTGCCATCTTCATCTTTAGAATGAGGATATTAATAATGATAATAATAATATTAATGATAGCAATAGCAATAACAATAATAATAAAAATAATATCGTTCTTGCACAACAGAATGGTTAGTGTGTTGTGTAATTCTTTAAAATATTTTTTTCGAAATGTTTTCAATATGCCGATCTATCGCATTTTGATTTCCAGTGCCATTTCCAGTTCTGTAGTAGATAGTAAGGTTTTTTATCAGTTTCACCGTATATTCGCTAAATATGTATTCTGTGACAATTCTGCCCCCTTAAACATTCACTGGCAAAGTAGAGGAACCAGTTTTGTATACCTCTCCTTCTTGTTGGCTCCTTTATGTTTTTTTCGGTATTTGAAGCAGCCTCTTGTTTTAAACCTATACTTTGTCAAATGCTGTGGCTAAACCTTATTGAATTTAGTACCTTCGTGGAATGCTAAAACACCATATCTATTAAACATATTGGGGAAAATATTTTTTAGGAATTCTTTTAATATGAAGCTCAATATAATCCACTGTATATTATACTCTTTGGCATCACAAATACAACGAATTTTGTTACGACCATTCTAAATTTTTCAAATGGTTATTGAAAGCTTCAGTGCTTGATGTTTCCTCTCCTATACATTTATTTGTTTATCTATATAATATAATGTATTTGATATTCAAGACAAATATAAAATCATTAGATGTTGGGATATTGGGATATTATGCATGTAAAAAACACAAGATTTAATTTTGTAGAATGTTCAAAATTTTAGTTATTTTCAGACATTTATTTTTATTTTTACATTAAGATTCATAGGAATTACTATTTTTTACCATAGGGAAAACAGGTGTGTGAGTTAATTCAAAACATCAAAACAAGCGAGGTTGACCTTGAATCAAATTCTGAGGTAAGTAATAATGTAATATTATATTAATTGATTTGGAATTAAAAATTATAGCTGAATGTAAAAAAAGAGCTGTATGCAGTAAAAACTAGGAGGGATACTTTTAGGCAAAGTGACTTAAAAGAAAATACGGTATGACTTGCTAGTTTTAGAGAGAAGGATCAAAATTATACTAGCACTACTACTACTACTACTACTACTACTACTACTACTACTACTACTACTACTACTACTACTACTACTACTACTACTACTACTACTACTACTACTACTACTACTACTACTACTACTACTACTACTACTACTACTACTACTACTACTACT
>RDPX01000060.1:3185352-3214553 GCA_003991215.1 Morbakka virulenta | reverse complement strand
CCTACTATTACTACTACTCCTCCAACGGACACTCATACTACTACTGCTACTACTGCTTCTACTACTACTGCTTCTACTGCTACTACTACTACTACTGCTGCTACTACTACTACTACTACTACTACTACTACTACTACTACTACTACTACTACTACTACTACTACTACTACTACTACTACTACTACTACTGCTACTACTACTACTACTACTGTTACTACTACTACTATTACTACTACTGCTACTATCACTACTACTACTGCTGCTACTACTACTATCACTACTACTACTACTACTACTACTACTGCTACTACTTCTACTGATAATGATTATAATAAATTCTGCAAAGATCAACCTCACCTCCGCGTGCTGCAGGATTGGAAACGTAGGGATAGAAATCCAGCAATGTCTTTGGCCAACGCGGCTGTGACAAAACATCATCATGATGAGTCAAACAACCAGGAACTCAAACTACATTGCTCATCGCGCGCCATTCAGCGAGAAACCGGGTTGGTGCCGTAAATTGTACTATTGAAACGAGCTCCGCCCCCAACCCTCAACCACCAATGGAACAGCTAACCGAAGTAAACGTTCAAAGAGCCACCGATCCTCACAGAAACAGAAGAAATAAATGGACCCGGGAGGAGTGTAAACAAATCATGCAAGCGTTTTTCAGTGTGGAATACCAAGTCCAAATAAAATGGAAAATTAGAAATATCACTACAGACTTAATTAATGTAGCAAAATCTACTGCCCTTGAGTAAGAATGTAAGAATGAGCAATGATAATCTAGAGAAAACTGCTGTAAATAGAATATTTGAATGGGAGATAATGAGAGAATGACTTGACATAAGATAATAGAGGTCTTAACAAAACAAGAAGAGAGGACAAAGTGTGATATCATTAGAGGAACCTTTTCAAGGACAGAGTAGGTAAAGACTGTTTTAAAAGCTTGTGGAAATTACACAAAGTCAAGCTGATGACACAAAGATCCAAGGTATAATGTAGAAACAGTAAATTCAAAGTTAAGTATACATCAGCAAAACATCTAAAAAAGATTTTAGTGAATGATTCACCATTATCTTGATTTTTTTCAGTCAGTTATAAACTCTGGTACGTTTCCCTATGTCCTTCTTTTCTTTTTCTCGTTAATATAGTGCGTCTGGATTTGCGTTTTCGTATTTTGGCATATTGATCCAGTTGGATGCAAAGTAAATGCTTTCAACCAAAACAGAAATGATTTTAAGTGATATTCAGGTGTAGTACTATTTAATTTGATTTCGTTTGAATGATTAAATTTCAAGTAGTTGATGGCATTTTGTTACCATAGATATAGGAGCTTTATCGTGTCATGAGTCTATTACTGAATCAACTACGAGCTCTTCTTACCAGCACATATTTCCTTTTCAACTATGATGTCTACACTCCAACCAATGGTGTACCAGTTGGAGGTCCCAAATTCTCTGTGATTGCCGAAGCATTTAAAGCCACAACGTTATCAACAGCAGGCCAAGGTCCAATTTTCAGGAAAAGATTCGTCAAAAATGTTTTTGAAACATCACAGAGAATTGCCTACAAAGTTTCTTTGAGTCTGTCATCAAAGATCATATTCATTATGGAGAAAGAAGAAGAAAGAAAGCAACCCACCCTTGATATCCTGGTAAAGAGGTAAGCAGATTACACCATTTCTGTTACCAACTGCAAGAAACAAGCTCACACTGAGCTGTATCTCAATAATGCATTACACACTCAAGTATTAACCATCAATAGTGTCATTATAACTCTGTTTGGAACAGGAAGAAGTATTATTTCAATCTCATAAGACCTTAAAAAGAAAGAAAGCTACCTTCAAAGTTTCTCTTATCCAATAAATACCATACTAAGGATGTTTAGAGAACCTTACATAAAGCCTCTGGACCCAATCATAAAAACAAAGAAGAGCCTCTGGAATGCATCGCTTTCCTGTGTTAAGAACACCAGTGAGCATCTCAGATGAACCCCCTGGCAAAACAATTTCCAGTGTTCCTTATTTACAACATCCTACCTGAGGAAAATCCCGTCAAACACAAAGGACCCAGTATCACTTGAATTAAAGGAACAATGTGTTTTACAGACTACAGTGTAAGGACTACCTTGCCTCCTACATCGGTAAATCAAAGCACTCCTTGGATCAAAGACGAAAAGAGCCCAAGACAGCTTTTGATAGTAAGAATCAAGAAATAGCAAAACACTGCTGGATACAAGATCACACCTTTGACTGGAACAATAAAAGGATTAAAGGAAGAAAACCTATACAATGAGAAGATAAATTTAAAAAACAATCCTTTTCCTACAGCACAGTAATCATATCAACATTATATCGTAGACCCTGTCAGAAATATGGCTTCCAGCACTAATAAAGGAAACGCAGAAAATACGACTTCCTCAAAACAGTTCGATCCTGTCTAGACAATCAAAAGTTAGCTCAGAAAAAGCTTATGACTCAGGACATGATAAAACTCCTATATCTAAGGCTTCCATTGAGTTCTAAAAGACAAGAATATTCATTTCATTATCATGTTTGATTTAATTATCTTATGTTTCTTTCCTCTAAGCTGGTCCTGTTTATATGCTATGTGAATAACAGCCCAGTTGTTATGACAATATGGAAACTGATCCCACTACATAAATCAATAGTGGTTTCCGTAAGTATCAGGAATTTTATTATACTTACTAATAAGCCTCTTTTTATTGTAAAGGGCCCTTGAAACGTAACTGAAGTATTTTTTTAATCAAGACTACTAAATGTACTCGGCATGCAACTCTTTGCACCATCCACATGAGTCAAAAACGGAATACTTACGTCGAACTAAACG
Source organism: Morbakka virulenta (assembly GCA_003991215.1). Lineage (NCBI taxonomy): Eukaryota > Metazoa > Cnidaria > Cubozoa > Carybdeida > Carukiidae > Morbakka > Morbakka virulenta. The sequence continues at coordinate 3,211,701 of RDPX01000060.1, read as the reverse complement.
GGAGATTTTCCAAACAAAAATTGTCTAGGGCAGTTATTGAAGTTTATTACACGGGTCTTTGAATCAATATTTCTGGAAAAATCCTAAAGTTTCGTAAAGCGTGTTTTGAAAAAAAATAAGAATTTGAAAATTCATCGTTCCAGCCTCATGGTGTGAAATTTTGTACTAGTTATGAGTATGTCAAGAACCCATTTTTTTACTGAGAACTGAAAACCTGCTCACTCTTTATTTTTCACATAGCTTGCTTTCAGGTCCAAGATTTAAGCACTGATATTACAAAAATAAACATCTCCACTTGTAGCAGAAGTTTATCAGAAGTCCTTTTCTCACATTTTTATTAGAAGAGTTCGAAATTGTGTACTTAGGACCTTTTTAAAATTAATTTTATTTGGTATATTAATGGCATCAAATTATTTCCAAATATATTTACAGAAGAACATTAATGAAATGTTTTCACATTTATTACACTCGGTGTGTTCTGCACGTTCAATAGTCCCCTGTTTCTTGTATTCATTTACTAAAAATGGCATGGTATCTTACTATTACCAATTTCAATTACTGATTATATCTACTGCGTTAAAAGTGATAATATTTTTTGTAATGAATTAGGATTAAAAATGAATTGGTCTCTTTATTCCTTAGCTCTATCAGATTTCTACAAATAGTCGATTAAAGAATATACAATAATGTTTTCCTGATTTTCTTTTTCAGGTATTTGTTAGCCTCATCACCTACTTTACACTCTTGATACAATTTAAAGGATGACACAAAATGTATTGGAGAGGAAAATAGTTCTATTTCTAATAGAAACTGTTGGTCTTTCAAGGACTCTAGGAAAAACATTAGCAGAAGGACTTTTCTATGTTTCAAAGTTTCATAATTCCTAATAATAGCAGATAGACACGTTGGTAGAAAAGAAATTTATTTAGCAACAGCTAGAAACTTTGGAAGGACGTAAAAGTAAGCAATTTAGATTTTAAGGCTCTTAAAGCTGTTCAAAACATTACAAGGCTATTTTCAACAAAATAAATTGTGGTTTATTACGAAACAACTGGCTCAAGTTGTTACTCAATTAAAAAAACGCAGCGATTTTCAAATATAGATAGTAGTGATAAAGTAAATATGAAAGGACTTTTTTCATACCATATTATCTGTAAGTTCTCAATTCTGGTTAGTGTCTCTACAACAAGTCCTTGTTTTTAAATTTCAGATAAGTTGCTTTCTGAATGAGATATATATTGATGACTTGGAAAATTCTAGACAAAGATATAGTCATTTAGTTATGTAATCTGGTTCTTGCACTTGACAGATTTGACAACCACATAAGCCACTACTCTAAATTAGCTGTTCTCCACACCTATTCAGCCAAGGAACTGACCCATTTATTCCTGGAGTTGCTTGAATAAAGGAATTATGTCAATTATTTATTTGGTATGTTATTGTTGTATGACGTTGTTTCAATCTTACAAAAATAAAAAATATATATGAAAAAATTTATTAATGAATGACGTTACAGATCCATTTCAAATATAGAATTAAATGTGAAATATGAAAACTATTACAAGAATGTGAAAATAAATAATTTAGTGAAATTCATGGAAAAAAATGTTTTTTTACTTTACTAAAAATTTCACCGAAATTTTCAACTTACTTATACACTAAAATTCACAAACTATTTTGAATTATCAATATATAATACGCAACCTAAACATTTGGATTAGAATCACATCCTCTCAACTCAATGCTTTTTTTCGACTCGTCTTCATCTAGACAAAGTGAGTTGCTGTGAAAACAAAGAGTGTTTTGACAAAAAGGTTTGATATTCAGCCAAGGCTTTCGATTTAACGATTTTGAATGCTATGTAGAAATAAAGTATATAAATTTTTAGCTTTAGCCTTGTAATATTCATAATCCCAGAGAAAGATGACTGCTTCATTTTGACAGCAATGGAAGATTTCTAAGAAGAAAGAATGACAGTTGTTACCAAGGCAATAGGAGAGACCTGCAGATTGGTATATTTAGGTTTTTTGATTAGAGAAGAACTGCGGTACATCTTTTAAAACAGGGCCCACGCTACCGGGGGGGCCGAGGGGGCCATGGCCCCCTCACTTTTTTGCAAAGCAAAAGTGTTAAAAGTGTTAATTGCTTAATGCGCTTCATCAATATGCAACACGCGTGTCAGATAGTTTGTTTGCTTTAGTTGATTGTTTTGAAAATGAACTCATAGTGCGCATGGATGTATTTCACATCCAAATTTACGAAATCTTGAAAAACAAATATAGTGTTGTTGTGTGTATCGAGTTAACATGGCGTCTAATCGTAAAATCACAGATATCTTCAAAGTAGCTCAGAAAAAAGACAAGTCATCATCTGATGTATCCAGTGTATCTACAACGTCGACAAGCACGGCTGAACCTGAAGAAGTTCCATCGTCATCGGCTGCATCTACAGTGCTCCCATATCGACCACCAAAAAGTTTCACCTTTCCAAAGACAAAAATCGGAGATAGAAGTCGCTCCTGTCAGTACCAATGGTTTGATCAATTCTCTTGGCTACATTATGACACAAGGTACATTTATGATTAATTTTATAAAAGCAGCTTCGTATTGAGTTACACATCACAGTTACCAAAACCAGTCAATATTATCATCGTGAAATGTCTAGGGGGTATGAAATGAGCGCCATGACGATTCACTTTCTACATCGTTGGTTTCTTCGACGTTTGAAGATTATATGTTCTTTTTTATTGTTGTAGGTCAGACCGTGTCTTCTGCAGTTACTGTACGAAACAAAGCAAAAATCAAGCTTTACTTAGTGAGAGGAACAAAGAACAGGCGTACATTAGCATCGGTTTCAATTCGTGGAAGAAGGCGCCGAAATGTTTTGAAACCCATCAAATGACAAACTGTCACAAAGCAGCTGCTGCATTGGAAACAGTGGTACCTCAATGTGGGAATGTGGCCGAGCTAACCAACAAGAGCATCGCGGATTCTCGTCAACTAGAGCGGAAGTATTTGATCGATGTCATAAGATGTCTCCAATATTTGGCAAGACAAGGCATTGCTATTCAAGGGAATCCAGGGAATGACAACTTCACCCAATTGCTCTTATTGCTTGGGACAAAAGATCCTGGGATTAAAGCAAAACTCGATAAAAGTAGAATGAAATACACGCACAATGAAATACAGAATGAACTTTTAGATCTGATGGCGCAGCATGTTGCTAGACAGAAACTCCATGAGATCAGAGAAAGGCACGTTTTTGCTATAATGGCAGATGAGTATACGGACATAGGCAACCTTGAGCAGCTGTCCATGTGCTTTAGAACAGTGGATGACGATTTGGTCATCAGTGAAGATTTTCTCGGCTTTTACGAACTGAACGATATCCGTAGTGATACAATAGTGAATGCTATCAAAGACGTTTTGCTACGATCAAACTTGTCCTTAGAAAATTGTAGGGGACAAACCTACGACGGTGCGAGCAACATGATGGGTAAACGGTCAGGAGTTGCAACTCAGATCCAGGAAATCCAACCTAAAGCTATTGTTACCCATTGTCATGGTCATACATTGAGTTTGGCAGTCAAAGATCTGACATCATCTTGTGAAGTTCTGTCAAACACGATGGGTACTGTGGGAGAAATTTGCGTGCTTGTAAAGTACTCACCGAAAAGAGAAAAGATTTTGGGATCCCTGGATGAAATGATCGAGGATGGTGCGACTGCAGAGAATGGAGAGAAAGAAAAGCCTGTGTCCTTGAATAAACTTTCAACCACAAGGTGGACAGTGAGAGCTTCTTGTTTCAAAAAAATCATTCAGAAGTACGGAACTTTGCAACAGCTTTGGGCGACTTGCCTGAGTGAAAAGCTTGATGCCGAAACTCGTGCTCGTATCATTGGATGCCAGTCTCAAATGGAATCATTTTCCTTCTTTTTTGGCCTCTTGCTAAGTCATAGGTTGTATAGTTTGACAGATAACCTATCAAAAACTTTGCAAGAAGAGAAGATGTCAGCTATAAATGGTCAAAGAAATGCCGATTTAACTGTCAAAACCTTAAAAGGTATGAGGACATCTCAAGATTTCAACCTCTTCTTCGAAACTGTAAAGCTGAAGGCGAGTAAGTTGGATGTAGAAGAACCATCTTTACCGAGGAAACGCCGCAGACCGAAGTATTCGCTAATGCAATTTTTGGATGGTTATGAAGATTCCTCTCGGAATACGAAGGAATATCACCCTGAATCAGCAGTTGATCACTACCGTATTATCTACTTTGATGCAATTGATACTGTGGTTAAAGCAATAACCGATCGTTTCGAGCAACCGAGTTATCAATTCTTTTCAAATATCGAGCAGCTAATGATAAAAGCCATCAAGTCAGAGTCGTATGAAGCGGAGCTGAAGAAGTTGGAAAATTATAGAGATGATCTTGATCTCTCTGCTTTACCGGCTGAGCTTCAAATTCTCAGAACCATCTGTGCTGATGAGGATGTCTCTCACTTTAAAGAAATAAAGATGAAACTTGCATCTCAACCAAGAGAACACAGAGGACTTATCAGCAACGTAATGAAGTTAACTAAGCTCGTTCTCGTAAGCGCAGCTACAAGTGCCACACCAGAAAGATCGTTTTCTCTAGCTCGTAGGCTTAAAACATGGATTAGATCAAGTATATTACAAAAGCGATTCAACTCTTTGGCACTACTATCTTGCCACAAGGAACTTTGTGACAAACTCTCACTAATCGAGGTTGCTAATGAGTTTGTTGATTCTAAAGCAAATAGGAAAAATATATTTGGAAAATTTGATAAAAACGACTTGTAAATTTAACAGGATTATATACTTACTTATACTTATATACTTATGCATGGAAATAGTGGTATTTCTGTAGTTTTAATTTGTCTTTCACTATTAAAAGTAACCTTTGAAACATGAAAAAGAGTTCATTTTTAGCCCTTCTAGACACCCTGATTTTCAAAACTTTTCTGGACCGTCGGCCCCAACCATGGTGGGGCCTCCTTAGATAGTAACTCGTGTGGCCCCTCCACTTTTCAAATCGTTGCGTGGGCCCTGTAAAAAGTAGAAAATGCCATATTTAGGGAATGCATTCATAAAAAAGATGAAAGGTGTTACAATCCCTATACAAATGATGGGCAGAGGAAAAGTGTTCATTGTTAAACTGCCTTAGAAAACTAAAATCTCATCTATAGGGTAATTAATCCATTCCATGACGTCCATTTCATTCTTTGAAAAGTATCATTAAATTATGGTGAATTGTAATTTTCTTGCTTTTTTCTTCTTCTTCTTCTTCTTCTTCTTCTTTTTTCTACTGCTTCCTGTTATCAGGGTTTGCAGCAGCAAATTTTTTATTTTCATACCGCGCGCTCTAGAGTACCCTCTAGTCAAGACCCTTGTCCGTCATATCAACTTGGATCTTATCCATCCATCTTTGATTTAGCCTTCTCCTTTTTCTCCTTCCTCTTATGTCCATCATCAGCACTGTCTTCCGGACGTAATCTTCTTCTCTCCATGGCTTCAAACGACCTCAGCTTTGACCCTCTTATCTTTTGAGAGAGTTCTATAACGCCCAGCCTGTTTCTCACTACCTTGTTGTGCAACATATCAATTCTGCTGTCAAAGAAAGAGTTTCTATGCCGTAAATTATTACTGGTCTCATCATTGTCCTGTATAGTTAGCACTTTACTCTTACTGGCACTCTGTTGTTACACGGCATTGCCATTGTCTTTTATCAACTGCTCAATCCAACTTTAATACTTTTCTTTACCTCTTTGTCACTCCCTCCTTCATCTTATACAGCTGAACCTGGGTATTTGAATTGCACATACAGTTTGTGTTTGACCAGCTGACCTTCATCCCTCCTTTCTCCAAGGTTTGCCTTCAATTGTCCAGTTCTTCTTCTGCTTCTTCCTTCTGTCCATTGATCAGTACAACATCATCTGCAAATATCATGTTGCCAGGGCTTCATCTCCTGATGGAATTGGTGAGCACGTCCATGACCACAGCTAATAGGAAAAAGCTTAAAGCTGAATCTTGATGTAATACAACTTAAATTGTGACAGGCTCAATGTTTCTAGCGCTGCACTTCGCCATTGTCTAACCCCACCGTACATATATTGTACGCACTTCACATAATTTCCCGTGATACCTCTTGTTTTCATGGTGAACCATACTTTCCTCGCAGTACCCAATCTTAGACCTTTTGTAAGTTAATGAATATGCAATGAAGCTCTTTTTGTCCTTTCCGTTGTTTCTCTGTTGTCAAGCACAAAGTGAAAATAACATCTGCCGTACTTCTCTTCAGGATAAAGTCAAAATTCTCCTCACGGATATCTGCCTCCCTCCTAATCCTGCTATCGATTCCTCTCTCCCATAGGTTCATTGAATGATTCATAAATTTGGTACCCCTGTAGTTAAAGCACTTTTGCAAATCTCTCTTGTTCTTGAAAATGGGTAGAAGGGTGTTCTTTCGCCAGTTTACTGGCATGTGCTCCGTTATCAATATGCTCTTGAACAATGACATCAAGAACTCAAGAACATTACTACGTAAGCATTTCTATACCCCCTCCCTTCCTGGGTTCCCTTCCACACCCACTGCAATTCCATTCTTTATCCTATTTGAAGCTCTATTTACCTCTTCCTCATTGAACTCCTCCACATGTCTTTCGCATATCTCTCCTGCTTTTTGTCTACTTAACTTTTAATTTTGTTCGTTTACATGTATTAGCGTCTGGTTATACTCCTTCCCGCTTTTCAGAACGTTTTCTTTGGAATTCAGAATATGGCGCTCTACACTCTTTATCATTTTCACTTGTTGTACTGTACATCCTTGGAAGCTCGATCAAACTGCTTTGCCATGCAACTTACACTATCCTGTTCTTCAGTTGTCTCGAGGTTACGGTAAAACCCCTCGGAAACCTCAGACCTTGCTTTCTTGCTGGTACTCCGTAATTCATCTCTGTTCTCATCAGTTTTTGATTTACTCCATTTCTTGTATTTTTCTTTCTTCTTCCGAAGGCGTTTCTGTACTTTGTCATTCAGCCATCAAGTATCCTTCTCTGGTTTCCCCCTACCCGATGTTTCACCGAGTATTTTCTTGGTAACCGACTTGATTGACCAAGATGTAATATTCCAGTCAACCGTGAGCACTTCATTAACTTCTTGTTTCATTTCCAAGACAAGACTATGTCTGCAACTTTGTTCTTTCAGTTTTCACCATCTGATTCTTCATTCCGTTTTCTTTATCCTCCTTGCTCTGACGCTCAACTTTACCCTGCAAACAAACGGTCGTTGCTGACCTGAAGCACATTCCTCCGCTACTGCTTTACAGTCAATGACTTCCTTATGGTGTCGCCTCCTACATAGGTCATAGTCAATTTGTGTTTTATTGTTTGCGCTGTGATAAGTGATTCTTTTCTTATTAGTGTTCATGAAGTAGATGTTGGTAATGACCAGCTCGCAGCTTGTTGTGAACTCAATTGCTTTTACTACTCTTTCATTCCTTGTCCCAAAGCTACTCCTTCTCATAACATGTTTCTATCCAGTGTTACCTTTGCCAAAATGTCCGTCAGGTCTACACCGATAAACACCCTTTCCACCAACGATTCTCCTGCCATGGTAAAAGCGAGATCTTTCCATAATCCTTCCTTTTAGCTATCATCGCATCCTACTTGTGGTTCATATGCACTGATAATACTGGTCTGCAAGTCACTAATTTCTAATCTTATCTATATGACTCTGTCACTAACTCGGTTCACTTCAATTACGAACTAGGGTTCTTTCGAGGATGATACCAACCCTATTTTACTTTTTGCAGTACCGTAGTCATACAGCTTGTAACCGTCACCTATTTCTCTGGCTTTCACACCTTCTTACTTAGTTTCTTTGGCACACAAAACGTTGATGCTCCTTTTTTGAATGAGACCCACGATTTCTCTTGGTCTTCCAGCCATTCTGCCAACTTTAAGGATGCCTACTCTTATATTCACCTCCTTCACCTGTTCTCTCTTCTTGGCTTGCTTCTTTCCTACTCGAGCTCCTCCCCTTCTACGTCTCGTTAGTCTACTTCCACCAGTATCAAAATTTCCAGTACCACGCTGGCGACCCACAGTACTGGCGGCCGTTGTTGATCCAGACCATGAGCGATCTGATATGGCTTAGTTTTGATTTTGACTCATTCGCTTTTGGTTTCGACACGTGTTTTCCGGCAGGATGCCTTTTCTTACGCCGACCACAAGTTTTAAACAGTTGGCCTAGCCTTTGGTCTAATGATCAACTCACAAGCCAGTGAGGTAGCGGTTGGTGAATGGTGGGACGTATCCACACGCCAATGGTTCCTGGAAACTGCAACTTCCGGGGAGCTACTCCTCCGGAGACAGGTTTCAGGCTGTCATGCATTAGCTATTGCCTTGTTAGCTGGGATCCGGGAAAAAATCACTTCCAGGGCGCAGTACGACGAGGTGATGGTGGCTTGTGCGTGGGTGGGTCATAGACAGGCTACTAAGTTTCGCTTCTTGCTCCTAGAGGCTAGTCTACACTGTTTCGCCCCAGACTGGCAAGCAACTCACGCCCATTTACTCCCTGCATTGATATTTTTTCTGTCCGTGTTAATAATTCGTAAAAAATTACCTTCTTTCCATTCTTGCCTGGATCTAGGGTAAGACAAGTTTATAAAAAATAGACAATGTATAAACCCTTAGCCACATCAATCAACAAATTGGATATAATGTATATCAATAAAGTATCGATGATCTTTAGTTAAAGAAATATTTTACAGACAAAGCAGACATAAAAGTACAGCGGGAATCTATCACCTGAATACACTTCACTGTCTATATTATTTAACCGTTATTAAGGAAAAGAATCTTCTACAGAATAATATCAATGTTTCATGGGTCCAAAAAACACTTTTCTGATATATCATAATCTCCTAGCCAGTTAATGTAAAGACCTACTAAGTTGTTACTACTTTATATTCTCTTTGTCCTACCGGCACTAGCTGCGATATTAGTTATGCTTTTCCTTTTTTACAGCAGCAATTGACACTTTGCCCTCTTGCATGTTCAATGTTCAACAGTGGAATGGCTTGGAAATTTTCCAGTTGATTTTGAAACCAGCCAACTTAAACAGTTTTTTAACAATCCAAATTCAAAGTATAACCTAAGATATTTTAAGAAAGGGGTTCAAGTGCCGGCCAAGTTAAAATGAATTAACACAACATGGTGTTTCTTACCCGCAAAAAAAATCAATATCTAAAAATTTTTGAATTGCCTCTACTGTGCAGTGTTCCAATTTTGCAACAAATTTTCCATCTCATAAATTATTGACGAGCAACCAGTTTCATGTTTTATTAAGTTTAGTTTCAATATGAAATACTGAGTTCATCAAGTTACTTATGACATTTGGATGGAAAACTAGTAAGAAATCATAAAAACGTTGGATAGTAATCAATTTTTTCAAAAACAGTTTATAGTTTGATTGAAAATACAGGAAGAGGAACAAGAACAAGAACAAGAACAAGAACAAGAACAAGAACAAGAACAAGAACAAGAACAAGAACAAGATATCCTATAAATCCAAATTATGCTTGTAATATTTGTAAAATTTATCCAATTTATTAGACTATTTAGAATATAATTTTGTAGCGTTTAATCTTATAGATCTAATTCTTAAAAAGATTAAGACCAATTAGCTCTAAGAGATAAATTTGCCTATTATTATTCTCAGACAAATTTAAAAACCAAGATTTAGTAGAATACTTTTCAACATTCTACCGAATTGGTTATTTCGAATTGGTAATATGTTAAATGCTTTTTGTATTTCCTTCCCATCTGCTTTTGTTTACACATTTAACGTTGATTCATTTGTTCTGTCCTTAATCCATCTTGTCTCTGAAATCAAATCTTTTAAAGTCACCTTTTAAATGTGAACTTTTTTTTTTTGAGATTTAATTTTTTTGTTTGGCATAAGTTCTAATAAACATATTCGTTTTTTACATATACTGATCCTCTTTAAATTCTCCATATGTACCAGTCTCTTATCTTTAATAAAGAAAAAAATATTTGACACTGTATCTAAAAGACTGTAAGTGGTCTCGAGGCACTTAAGATTGAAAACAAAATTGTTTTAACAATCGTAGACACCTTTTACCCAAATCTGCGTTGTGTATTACATACAACTCTTTATTTAGAGTGAAACTCTATCGGTCTAAAACCGATAATATTATCAGCCATAAATAGAACTAAATACTGCCTAGCAAATTTTATCTTTATTCAAAAAAATTAACACACTATATATATATATATATACACACACACACACATATATATATATATATATATATATATATATATATAGAGAGAGAGAGAGAGAGAGAGAGAGAGAGAGAGAGAGTGTGTGTGTGTGTGTGTGTGTGTGTGTGTGTGTGTGTGTGTGTGTGTGTTTAGCACCATATTTAAGTGTATTTTTCACAATGTGTAAAAAGACCCAGGTATGTGAACTCAATGTTGACCAAAACAAGTTGACTCGACCATCTTAACTAAACTAACTCAGGTCTATGAATCATCAGATATTAAAGGAAAATAACTTTTTATTTCGTAAAGTATCGCAGAATCACTTTCTTTTAAATACTATTAATGTTCAGTGTCTCATTTTTTTCAGAAGATTAACTTATTTTTAGTAAAACAATAATAACTTCCTTTAAATTTCGTTACCAAGATGGTATCTGGAGTAAGTAAATGACCCTCTACCCTTTGAACTACCTTATGAACATGGAGTGTCTCTATCGATAGCTTAATATGGTAGACCCAATCCAAAATTTCACTGTTAACTCATTTATCTTAAATCAAATCTTAACTCATTTACCTTAATCGAAATCTGAACTGAGTCAATGATAAAATTCAAAATTATAAGATTAAAAAAACGTGAAGAATTATACTTTTCCATGTGTTATTCAAAAACCCTAAACTTTGCTATAGGAAATTTTCTTGCACTTTCCCTAGTTCACTTTGGACATTTAGTGACGGTGCCATTTTTTGTTAGCTTTAAATTCAGCAGCTAACGGGATATTGCATGATTATGTTTTTAACTTTTTACTTAGGGTTGTAGCACTATGTATGGTGTCTACTTGGGTGTGAAACGAGAAAAAAACCAGAAGTATAAAACAACGGGGCAATAAGATGGAAAAATTCTGTAAAATTAATATCACTGAGAAAAGGAGGTGGGAGCATCGAGACATCAGTGAGAGTCCGATGCAAAGGAGTTTGGAAAGTCTTTAAGAGTGTTCTTGTCAGACAGGCTTGAGTTGACGTCACAACCTTATCAAGGTATAAATTGCAATGTGGCAACACTCAATTCAAAATTTAAGTGAACTTTTGTAAGAAATCTTAGACTTATTTTAGCAGAGGATAACACCTTCATTCGATTGATGATACTTGGCAAACATGTTTATCATAATTATTGACTCTTTCTTTCAAGCTGCCTCTGCTTCTTTACTACGTGAATAATAATCCAGCTGTCAAGGTAATATAGAAACTCATCCCACTTTACAAATCAATAGTGATATCGGAAAGTATTCAAAACTTACAATGTATTTCCTGATGAGTATACTTTAGCTACTGCGTACTTTGTCTATAAATTAAATAACCAATGCCAGAACAATTGTTTAATTTTCTTAAGTAATAAATAGTTCTAAAGGATAAATAAGAAGTAGTTCAACAAGAATATAATTACGTGGACTACTTACGATCATCTAGAAATTTGTACTTTCAAACGAAGAGAGTTGTAAGACCTAAGGAAACGGATTGTAAACAGGCCCAAACGTAGACTATTAAAGTAGTCGTAATAACTGGTCATAACTATAACTTCCGGTATATGCTGGCATGAGTGTACTTACCATGGAAGCAGAAATGGTAAATGCCTTCTGAATTCTGACTAAACAATAACAATACAATGAGAAAAAAAACTTTAGTTAATATAAAGATAAAAGTAAATAATAGTCCTATCGGGCCTATCGCCTTAAGGGTCTGATGTTTACACTGGGCTACATTTCTTTTAACTTCTCTTATCATCAAGTAATACAACTGATAAAATTTTTTTGTTCATGACCCAGAGTTCCATTTAATTTTTAGTCAAAGAAGCAAACGATAATATGATAGTTAAAGCTAGCTATCAAACATCAGGCTTCAAAGGGTAAATTGGCACTACAACGAGAGCACCTCTGGAAAACCTACAGAGACTAATTATACTTTTCATCGTGCGAGCAGACAGAGCGAGTGCAACTGTCATTATCAAAATAATATTTTCAAATTTTTAAAACTACAATGAGGTGATCTTGACGAAGTGGTTCAAACCTTGTTGGTCTTACCAAATGTTACTTGACCTGCATTTGAAAATTAAAAATTGCTATTTTTATCTTTATCGTTGCTGCTGGGACTACCTGGGAAAATTCACTTGACTACCACTTCAACTTTGATTAAGTCAAAGGGCACTACTTGATTGGGGTATCCCCAAATCAGTGTCTTTCTTGTTGGAATGATGAAGAGACTTAAATCTACAGCAGATTTGTTATGTCAGTAAAGCTAGAAATCACAGGAAGTAATTAAAGGTAAAAACTTTAAGAAATTCCATTTACATTTCGTATAAACAAACAAAAAATTCCCCGTCACATTTGGTAGACTCGATATCTTCTGAATGCTTAATAGTTAGAAGATCATAGATCTAATCCTTTGTTTTTCCTTTATGATTTCCATTTGATGATGGTAAAAAAGCATAGAAAACTGATATCATTTTTAATGCATAGTACTTTTTGACAAAAAGACTAGCTGAAATGACACCAGCATGTCATTTTTGACAAAACAGACTTTCATATTAATTAGCGGATTAGATTTCAATTTGACATATCAGTTTCTTTACTAATAAATAATAAATTGTTCTTGTTTTAAGGTGTTTGTTAGCCCCATCACTTACCACTTTTGATAAAGTTGAAAGCCTGGCAAAATTGTTTTCGGATATGAATAAACGTCCTGTTAAAGGAAGCAGCTAAGAAGTTAAGGACTCTTGAAGACTCTTAAAAATACTGAAGTCATCATTTGACAAGCTGCTGTGAAACTTAAGCCCCGGCAATTGCCCATCTGTTGCTTAAGGAACAATCTGTTTTCCATGAATACAGTATTTGTAAAGTGGAGTCTTGCATTTTGGGTTGCAGATTTAAAATGGAGTTCAAACATTATAAGACATCTATAAAGTCTACAATATTTTTAGTACTAAATTAACGGTGCTTAGACTATTAACTTATTAAAACTGTAGAGATTAAACCTATTTTTAAGACTTAGCCATGCCATAGAGTTATCGTTATAAGTAGGATCAGAATGGCTACTTTTCTACACCCCATTGCTCTTGTTTCTTGTATTTTATTCCCACTGTTACACTGCCTTTCAAGATATGGTTTATTCTGTTCATTTGTTTTAAAGATTGTGTCGTTATATAAAAATAGATGCATAAACAATTACATATATATATATATATGATTAAACAAACAATCGAAAATAATAGAGTTCTTCTGCTACCATTTACAGTGCTCGATGTAAATCCAGAGCGAATATACAAGGTCAAGGAGAAAACTCAAAACTTGTGTATAGAACTTAAACTTTCGTGTCTTACACTAGGGTATAGTTGATGAGTGTAAAACACGAAACTTTAAGTTCTATACACAAGTTTTGAGTTTTCTCTTGTACCTTGTATATATACATATATATATACTCAATCTGCAGACAGTAACACCAATACACTCCACTGCCCACTACTTCAACTTTATTTGGTAAAAATACATTCGCATAGAAAAGCAAGCATGCAAAATAACACGGCCTTAAGACACCCAAAACTTTAGGGCATTAAAATGCCTGATTAACCTCCTTTCAGCAACACTCGTATTTTACAAGTTCAATCATCATTCATTGTACAAAACCCACTTAGTCTCCAGTTTAAAAAACGTATGCTCCGAAATTCTCATCTTTATTATTAGAATTAAAATTCACTTTCATTTTCAAAAAAAGGGATAAAGGAGACTTTTCACTTGCATTGTTGTTAACTCACCTACCAAACTGAGACCAACAGGATATCTAAAGGCATATTTATATTGTAACCTAGGGAAAGGGCAGAGTAAGATACAACACAAACAACACATGAAATCGATTTTTTCTTTTCTTCCTCACAAATTCAATATAAATGTTTAAGTAAAAAGTATTTTGCCAGAAAAACCATGAAATAACTTTTTAACTCTAATGTAAATAATCCGACAAAATGATAGCCGCAGACATTGTTGTAAAATTCACTCAACTTGACAATAAATGCACTTTTACGGTAACTATTCCTGTGTAAAAATATCTTTATCGTAGCACAAGAGACAGAAAAATACTTAATAATTTAGTAAAAATTGCAAAAAGCAGGTAACATCCATCAAATTGACCTAGCTGCTGAACGACATGTGCTTATCCACCATCTTGTATTTCACACGCTCGAGCTATCTACCTGTACACCTATTGTAAATGATACTAGAATATCTAGACATAAACCAGTTTTCTTAAATACCTTTTAGTTAATAATTTTGCAATGAAATGAATACCGAACACCCTTAACTTCCATCAATTATTAAAAGATTTGCAAAAGATACTACTTTACCTTATCAATAACAAAGATTAGTGAACACCCCACCCGAAAAAAAGTTTTATTGGATCAGTCTCCGAAAACATAGTTTTTTACAGGATTATATTAGGCAATACCACCAAGAGAAGGGGTCAATTTTCACTCCTCAAATATTTCTCCTTTAGCTTATTGGAAAGAAGCTTTCGTGTTACGAGTGCGTTTAATGTTGTAACGAGAAAAAGAAGTAAAATATTTTTAATGATTTAACAGCATTAACAACACGTTCTAAATAAAATTCTTTTAAACTTATTTTTCAATTCATATTCCAATGTTCAAATAAAAATACAAATACCATTGTGCAGTGGGTATTCTGGCAAAAAACATTACAAAGAGAACCTCAATAATTTTGCCAGTCATCAATCAACACTTACATTTTTAATGCACAATATCGCCACAAAATATGACTAAATATCAAATGCCTGAATTTAATACATCTTCTAAAAAGACTATGATCTCGAGGATTAGGTGTTTACCTTTTATTTTTGAATGGGTTTATTTAATAATTCTCTTCTCCTAAACAATTTTAAGGTGTCTCGTGCCACTGTTTACTATAACACTTAAAGTAAAAGGAAGCATAAAAACTAATACATAATTAATAGAAATGCAGTTTAATAACATATTGCAAACTAATGTAATCATAATCAACCTACAAAATCAGAATTTCATTTGTGTATACATAGAAAAAAAAGTCTTTTTCGACTTATCCAATGAAAGCAACGTCTTTAGCTGAGCATATTAGACTACCACACAGGGTATTGGGTGCAGATTCTTTCATGATCTTTTGAACAATGAAGACTAATGTGTTGGCTGTCCATATGCTGGTAGACTGTAGAAGTAAGTAGCCAGCAATACCAAAGTTGCACCAGCCAGAAAAAACCTGTAAGAAAAAAAGTAGAATTCATACTGATTTGTAATGGGAAGCATCAAATCTATTAACACTTGCCACAAATAGTCACGCTGTGTAAGTAACATGGTGCATGTCTAATATTATTTTGTTTAAAGTTACGGTTAAGAAATGACTCTTTCTTACAGTTCTCTTTACATCACATGCTTGGGCTTGTATAATACCCTCTTTTAATCTTGACAATCACAAAAATTATGGATTGTGGAACCTATTCAATCCTCAAACGGGTCCTGTGCAGTCCCAAAGGTTTAAAGCAAATTTCAAAAACTTAATTCAATTTTGTAAAAGTCAACATTTTTGTGTTTGAACCAAGACTAGAATTTGCAGTGTCTTGAAATCTAGCCCCATTTTCTGATGGTTACCAACTATGCTGCCTCGTTTTCATTTTTTCCGCATTGTTTGCAGAACAGCACGATCTCTCCATCTCTATGAGCAATCCCTAAAAAAACCCCATAAAATTTACGATGAGCACCGTGCAATTCATGAAGAATAGATGTACAAGTATTTTTTCTCCAACTCTAAGAATAAAGCATTGTATTAATGGTGCCAGGAGACGATTGCTGCGTTAAAATAATAAAAATTTATGGCGGCACTATTAAACAAAACAAGGAATTTTGGATTTTGGTCGCAAGATGACTGATAAACCAAACAGGAAAAAAGCCGTGGAATACGCTGCAAAATTGAGCAAGCAACAAACCCTATTAAGAAAGGAATTACAAATTCAAGAAACTCCTCTGAACGCAGGTTTTAAGGAGGTATACCAAGTTTAAAGATTGTGTGTTAAAATAACAATGAACGATGAATTGCGCAAACGTTGTATGCTCAAATATGAAAGGTAAACTCAAAATTATTTAAGTATCGAGGACTGTTATATGACACATATAGATAATCAGTCAGAAGTTAACGCAATAACTGCTATACTAAACATTTCTTGTTAAAAAGACGTGATACAGAAAAGCATGACGCAAGTGTACTTACATACTAGGGGTGAAATCACCAATGAAATAGTAAGAAACAATGGACGACAAAACAATTGAAACCGACGTTGCGAATCCTTTCAATATGTTATCAGCATATTTGACAACTGCAGCTACAATAAGTCCGCCAAATGCCTGTAAGAATGAGGGAGATAGTAACATAATGCAACTCACAATTAAATGATGGTGTTGGTAGTGGCATTGGTCATGCTAAACTCACACGAATACTTGCTGTAGAATAACGATTTTTAAGCCATAACTTCTTTCTAAAGACGAAACGAATGACTATTGAAATTAAATATTCTTAAACAATTAAAATACATAAAAATAGGTAGAAAGTAACATGCTGCAGTAAAGGTCAACTATAAAAACAATGTAACAATGTATTTCATGCAGAGTATGGTAAAATCCTCACAAAGCAGCAATATTGCTAAACCTTAATTCCTTAGGAGAGGAATGGGAGATCTTGGTTTTAGCAAATTTTACATGGGCAATTTGCAATTACTTTCTAGCTATCTTATAAATCACTTAAATAAAAAGACCACACTTGATGCATGGTATCTCAAACATATGCTTTCTTCGACTTTGATTTCAATTATATTATATTCACACTGCCAGTTGCTAGGCAATGTGATTGACTCTCCCAGATGTAAAAAGTTTACAGCATTTACCGAAAAAAGGAGCATGTCCTCAGACCTTGTTCAGATGTACCAAAACAGCATACTCTTTAGTAAGCTTTATGTCCCATATTACTCTCACAAAGGCATTGATGGAGGGATAGAGGGAAATATTTCGAGCTACTCTAATGAGCTGTGGGACACCGTAACAAGTGCCTGGATATTGAAACATATGCATAAATACATACATATACATTTATATAGAGAGACTACTACTGTCATAAAAATTAGAAAAAACGATCCTACTTTAGCAAAGAGATCATTTTTTTGTCAATTTTATGTGTATATTTCAAGTTATCCATGACGATGACAAAATTCAAATAGGAAAGAAACGTGCTGTGCAGTATGTAATCGAAAAATGAAAGTTTCGACCAAAAATCGTTAATCGATATGGTACTTTTCGTTTGTGCAATCCGTTTCTAGCTGACCATCGAGCCAGCTAGAAACGGATGTTCGAGCTTTTTATCGGTCGTCACAAGCCTTGAAAAAACCCATAGAGAGTATGGTTAGGTATTCAAAATGAAGGCAGTAAACTAGTCAGGTGGCAGGCAACCAACTGGTGCCAAAATGGTAATTGAAATAAACTAAATAAGTGGTTTTTATGTTGTGGTCCTGTGTCGCCAAGTGGAATCTAACTATTTTATAGAGGTCTGTAACTCTTGCGGTCGTGAGAAAAAACTTGTATATCCACTTCTATTGTAAGCTTTTCAGCCATACGAAATGGCTAAAGCATTAGAAGATCTATAGTCATTACAGTAAAATAATGTCTAAACTCGAAGCACTGTATGCCAGAAGGAGTATTCAATTATGGTATTCAATTAGCATAGCAATGCAACTGGCCTTATTGATGAAAGCGAGGCTAGCACCATTACAGAAGAAAAAGTTGTCATAGTGAAAATCTTAGAAGATGTTTAATATCTGACTAGTCGTGCTTTTTCAAGTTTCTTTGCAAAGTGTAAAAAATGAAATGCTGGTTACAAAGAAATCTTTTACATAATTGAAGAAAATATGCTTGTAATATCACGTTAGGTCTGCGATATGTATCTCATCAGTTCGCTGCCAACTTCATCTGTTTATCTTTTTAACGGTTTCATTTACCCCTCAGGTCTCTTTTGAAAGCTCTTTTCATTTTTTCCTTAAGCTACTTGCTCTGCAGTTGAAGTCAGATAGTGTACATCATTTATTTTCTCAAAACTCTACATTAAAGGTCTTAGGTCTTCTCTGTGATGTAGCCGGCTACGTAGCATGTTTGTGTAAAGAAAAATAGTTCTTGGAAAAACAAGTGAAAAATAATGGAGGAAAATGGTAAACCCAAGAGTAGGAGACACCATAAAAGGTGCCAACATTATATCAATTCTGTCCCGTGCACAGCTGCTATCTAAAACCACTACCGAGGCTAGCAGGTGAGCAACACGAAAAGCTGCGATAGGCCTACCATATCTACGTGTACACGAGGCTTTAAAAGAGTAGTAAAAAGTAAGTACCAAGTTCTCTTAGATACGAAGTCAGCGGTTACAAAGTTCTAAATGTTAACTTTAGGACACAGTGAGCACGAGAAATGCAAGATAAAATGTCTCCCTTGCATCCGTCTATAACTCCGATATTTTTCCATTTACGTAAAACTGTTAACTTGATTTTTGAGCGCTACAAAATAGTATAATTTACCATTTTTTCCCCGATTGTTTTGCCACTGTAGCATTACTAGTTCTTGCAAAAGGTCCCGTTTTTCAACTTGTCAGATACAAAAACGGAGCTGATAAAGTTTTATTTTGAGTGTTCTAATCCTATTTTTGTCTTTTAATGTGCTAATAATTTTCTTACGCCTATGGTCCGGACCATAAATTGATAATAATTACTGTGTAGAATTACCTGAAGTATAACGACAAACCAAACGAGTCCTGTGTACCCTTGAAAAAATCCACCTTCTGAAACCACTTTCCAATCATTGTAAACAACCCCAGTTAGGCCAAAAACGGTGCCATAGAATGCTAAAATAAAAAAAAAACTGTTTTAGGCACTGTTATTATTCACCGTTTCTAAGTATAAACATAATTCGGAACAGGAAAATACAAAATTATGTTTATTTAATTTAATTGTTGCGGAGGTACAAGTCTTTGTCAGTGTAGCATGTCATACAGGCTTTTTAAATTCTTGGTAAATAGATATAAATATCACAGCCATGTTTAAAGTATATTATATATGCATACATCATAGTTTCCAAAACATTATTACCACGGTACTTCACCTACTCAAAACCTTTCATCTAATATGTACACAAATCAATGATAAATACAACTGAAGCACACACTCCTGTCTTTCTAAATGTCTTTTTAAAACTAGGCTTCTTTAACCAACATGGAATAAATCAGGACTTAAAATCTATTATTTTGTATTCTGCATTAAAATGTATCATGTAAACAATATTACTTTTGATTCTAGTTCAATGGCTACGACTTTAGTACCCTTCAGATTTAATAACCGACAACCGGTACTTTACGTCACTGACATACTTGAGTGGGGGGTGGGGGGTGGCAATGATGTACTTTCCACTGTGGGTCTTGTCAGATCATCTGACAATTTAAGACGTAAAATAAAGAATGCTTTATAAGCGCAGATCTCAAGGTCCTTGCGAAAGTAAAGGTGTGACTCAGTAGGTCACTTATGTCTCTGTTAAGAGTTATTGATCATGGTTTAATCGCATAGTAACTTAACTACACTGATCGCTTCTACGAGTGGATTATCAGCATCAGCTCTTTAACATCAATATGTCTTGGGCCAACAGAATTCACGAGGCCCACAAAACAGCTTGACTTGCACTCAAAGCTAACAATAAGTTACTTTTTACACATTCAAATTCAAAACCCGTAATAAACCTCATTAGGATAACATATTGGTTTTATAGACAACAGGAATTGCATGAAAATACTATTTGACTTAAATCAGTTATTTATTAAAAATGATATTTACCAAGCTGCAAATTTCTCATCCACAATGATATTTTACTTCCTTTTAATAGTTTTTCAAAGTAAACACCAGCAAATCCACTAGAAAAGCAAGCAACCAAAACTGCTAGTAAACCGATGAGTTGTGCAGAACTAGAGTAGCTCTTTACTTGTGCCTTTTTACTGCCATCTGGCATCTGAAAAAGAAATTGAGAAAATTGGGTAATAAATGAATAAAATGATTTTACGCCTTGGAGTTTTACTTTATAGTAACGCTGGGGGAAAACAGTATAATACTAAGCGTGAAGAAAATTAAGAGCAATGTATTCAACCAATGTGGACTATACTAGCTGTCAAAAATTGCTTAACTTCATCCATTTAGTAATCTTATAGCTAATAAATGTTAACAAACGGAAATGTGTAGTTGATTTGACACCATTCTTAATGCCATCATAATATCAAAACTTCTCTTCATCATAAACGTTTTATGAGTCTACTTCTATTATATTATTGAAGGAATTGAAACACAGTAGCAACAATGTCTAAAACTATTCACATGGAAAGTTGTTTGCTCTAAGAGATTCAAAATAAAGTATTTGATTAAAGTATACAACAAATACATTAGCATGCAAATGTGTTTAAGGACACTGTTAAAAATACAAACATTAACTTTTAATGGTATATGCAGTGTTGCAGAGAGAATGAACAGGAGTAAATAGAAAGGTTAACATTAAAATAGTTATGTCCAATAGCAGTATTTTGTCATTGGTAACTGACACTCATCATGAAACCAATGGAATTGATGATGCCACTTGTAATCTGCTGTAAACTAAGACGGCTGAGATAGCAAAGTGATTTAAAATACCTATTTTGTTCCACAATCCTGGCCTTTACGTACAATCAAGATCAGATGCCGAATTGAGTGTTTATTTAGTATTTGGTCTGTATAGCTAATAGCTAAATATAGATAACGGCAAGAGTAAGAGACCAATATCTGATTTTTTAACTAACGTATTTTTAGGAACTGACGATGAGGTAAACGAAGGAAGAAACACTTGAATCATCAATAATCTTTGTTATCATCCAAGACCTACTTCAAGCTGTTTTAAATCTAGCTTAGTCAAAAAAATGGCAATTCCATATTGTGTTCTTTGATACACTGGGGATATGTGAGAAAAATTACAGCTTAAGAAAATAACTCATCTGTATCAGATTCTCTTCCTGCAAGTGCATTGTTCATTGACTATCCCGATCTGAATTACCTGTTTGTATACTATACTATTTTGTGCGGCTGCCCTTTCCTTCATAACCCTCTTTAATTGAAATTCTCTGTAAACTTCTTTCTTTAATGCCTTGAAACAAATTAACAGGTTTTTAGTTTACTTCTTGGAAGGTGTGTCCAACAGAGTGTATCTGAAGCAACAGGGATACTTTCTTTTATTCTCCCCAGCTATCTCTAGCCCTTATTTATTTCGTATCCTTTCGATTGATGGGATCTTTAACATTAAACTCAGAAATCATATTCCAATTTATTTAAAACCACACTTTATTTGTTTCCTGGTGGGTTATCTTTCAGATCAATGAAACAAATTTAATCAGATATTGTCAAGAAATATAGTGCTTAATTTTCAATTTATTTTCTTACCTTTAGGAAATTTATTTAAAATTTCTTTTTTCTAATTACATTGCAATTTTTTATACCAAGGGTCAAATACACTTATTAAATTCTTTCACTGTACAGGTATTTTTTTGTTCATATCAGCAACACCATAATTCCTTTAAACATGATAGTCTTAGACTCAGCAAGTAATCAATGACAGTTGCACAGTAGGGCCTTCTGTTCTCACCAAAATATCTCAGTGAGTAGATTATAAAAATGACACAAAAAGTTCAGTCTTCAGTATAACCATGGATTTAAATATTGTTGCTGGCATATTCTTTGCTTGATTTACTGATTCAATAACATTTTTGCATTTCACTACTTATTATAAATGTATAATAGTCTTTACCATCTAATATATTGATTTACATCCTTTCAGGCCTTGGCCAACGAGTCCATTGGGATACCATGGTCAAACAACACGATGATCACAGATCTAGATTTTGCAGACGACATCGCAATATTAGCAAGAAACATATGCCTAGAAATGACAGACAGATTACAAGACATGAGTGCCAAAATCGGATTGAAAGTAATCGAAGGCAAAAGGAAATTAATGATTATACCTGATTCTGCAGTACCACCTATAAGAGTCAGAGGGAACCTTCGCCAGTTTGTCAATAAGTTTATTATTACCAACACTGGAGAGGTTGATTCAGATATTAACAACAGCCTGGAAAGAGCAGGGCCACATTTCGATTCATGTCGAGAATCTGGAAGTCGAAGCAGCTAAACCTCAAGACAAAACTACGACTTTATTCTGCTATGGATGTCTCCACCGCCCTTAATGCCAGCGAAACATGGAAACCTAACAAAAAGATCAATCAGAAACTAAATGCTTCCCATCAGCGCAGACTAAGAAATTTGGGAGTATCGTGGAGAGATACAATAACAAATGAAGAAATACTGAGGAGAACAGGACAAAGAGAAATGCGTAAGCTGGTGGAGGAGAGAAGGTGGAGATTGGCTGGACACGTGCTAAGACTTTCAGATGAACAACTGGCGCACCAGGCTCTATCATGGAGTCCGAGTGGAAAACGAAAAAGAGGGAGATCGTTGAATACCTGGAAAGCCACCTTCCAGGAGGACCGAGGGCTGTGACCTATGGCGTCGTCTTGATGCCCAGTGTCATAGCAGAGACTGGCGGACCTAAGGTCTAAGGTAAGGTAAAATTACAGTAACTTTGCAATTTAACCCATTTTGTACAAAAATTAGTTAACAAGAATTTAAGAAAATGTCAGATGAAAAGTAAATATAATTTAAGTCATCTACTCACCTGAACAAATGCTACTCCTGTCATCAAGATAACTAATGACAACCATTTCAGGGGATTCAATTTTTTACCCAGCATTGACACTGAGAATAAGGCGGTAGTAAGAATTTTAAGCTGGTATGTGACCTAAAGACACAGAAAAAAATTTTTGTCATACCTTTTAAAATTCCTAGTCAGACAGCAGACATGCAGGCAATGTGTGCTATAAGATACATGCATAGTTAAAGCAAATCAGTAATGAAAATACCACTATAATGCTGAAACAATTTTAAAAGACTTTCAAAAAAGTAATATAAGGCAAACTGTTAAAAACCAACTATTTTCATAACTTCCGTATAACTTATTTTCGCTTAATATAAAGGTTAGTATAATTAAACATTAACTCTTTCTCACCTTTTCCCATCATCTCCTGTTTGGGTAGCAGGTCTCTGCCAGTTCTTTACCACAGCATACCACTTCCTCCTATCAAGGGGGGCTCCTTCTGTAGGCCACACGCTTGTAGGTCTCTGATCATGTCATAAAATCTGTGGTTGGGTCTCCCATGCTTTCTCCTTCCCGTCATCTTCACCTCATATGACCTTCTCAGATCAGAGTCCTCCTCCCTTCTGCTCACACGCCCAAACCACTTTAATTGCCTCCTTCTCTTGAGGTCCATGATTGGTACCACTCCCGCTTCTTTCCTGATGTCTTTATTTCTCTTATGTTCTTCCAGACTGATACCTAGATGGTACCTCAGCACCCTCATTTCACATGCACTAACTTTGTTGGCAATGGCCGCTGTAATGAGACAGCTCTCGTATCCATAAAGCAGTACAGGGCAAATTACTGTGGAGTATTGTGGAGTACTGTAGAGTAGATTTAAACTTTCAGCTTCTTTGGGACTTTTTTGTCACACAACACTCCAAAGAGCTCTCTCTATTTCCCCATGTCTTGCTGATATGCAGTTCCACCTCTGTGCAACAACCTGTCTCCTGGTGCAATGTAGTGCCTAGGTACTTGAAAGATGTCCACTGGGGTAGGTCAGTCATCTGGTTTGATCCGTACTGTCTTATCCTGATGCAATCTTGTGCCCCAGGCAGGGGTAGGTGTTCAGTCTTTGCTCTACTGACTTTAAGGCTGACATCATCCAGCTTTCCTCTCCATACCTCCAACTTATCTTCCAGATCTTCTCTATTCTTGTTACTCAACACTAGATCGTCTACAAAAAACATTGACCATGGTGCATTCCCATTGCTGCTTTTTCCCACAACATACATGCTGATGATGATGAATAAAAAGGGGGTCAAACCTGAACCTTGATATAGCCCTACATCTATCCTGATATCCTCCATCTCTTTTGCACTTGTCATCACCTCCTGGTACGTCTTTGATGATATCTATGTAAGCTTTGGGCACTTGCCACTTTCTCAGGCAATACCAAATGCGCTCCCTCCGGATGGCATCATATGCCTTTTCCAGGTCTATGAAAGCTCTTTTCCAAACTTCCTGTACTTTTCTTGCAGAACATGGGCTCCATCGTCAATTTTCCCTTCTGGAAAGCATATTAATTCTCCTGGACTGTCACCAGTTCTCTCACCCAGGCCTCTCTCACCCTCTAAAACAATTTCAGAGAATGGTAGAGCAGCTTTATACCCTTGTAATTTCCACACTTTAGAGGACTGCTTTTTTGTTTGTACAGTGGGGTGATCTTGCTGGTCCTCCACTCAGGAGGTATGCCATTTTTCACTGCATCCCTCACACATGCTGTCATCTATGGGACTCCTACTTCTCTAAGAGCTGTCACCATCTCTATCGGATGTTTGTCTGGTCATTTTGCTTTGTTTGGCTTCATATTCCTCAACTATTTTGCAACCTTCTCTTCTGTGATGTTGTCGACTGAACCCTGTATGGATTCTGGTTCTGGTAGCTCTTTCCTGTCATTCCTTGTGTTGAGTAAGCTATTGAAATAGCTCCTCCGTCTTTCTTTTTCCTGATTGTCATTGCTCAGGATATTTCCCTCTTCACGTTTTACAAAAGTGATTCTGTCTATATCCTTTGCTCTTCTCTCCCTGTTCTTAGCCAGTTTGTAGATCCTGCTTGGGCCAACTACGTCACGGTTGTGATACAGCTCTTCATTTTCAGCTTCCCATACAATAGCAGACTTCTGTTTGCTGATTTTATTAAATTCCTTATATGTTGCTCTATCCTTCTCAGTTTCATACATTAACTCTATTGATCAACTGAAAAATTTTAATTTCTTTAATATTGTATTTTACTATTTTGTCTGATGGTATGGTAACAAAGAGACTCACAGAAATACAATTTTAAATTATTACAATAACAAATTTATATTACACCAAAAATTTATGTCACATATACCTTTTAATTGCAACATAAAAATTATATTCTTAATTAATATGTTCATATGTTTATTATTACACAGGTAATCAAAATATCTATATGAATGAAAATACAACATTGTGTATTAGATTTTGTATTTTTGGTTGGTATGTACATTTCATAATTACATGAATGTTACAAACTAAACTAATTTCTGCTATGTTAAAAAAGATGGCATCAAATACAATTCTGCATGTGATACTCTTTTTAGGCAATGTAAACATTATAATGTTTACATTGCAATTAATAAATAAAGGTAAAAACATAATACAACATTTTATACATGTGTAGATTTTATTACATGTACCTGGTATGTAGCAGCATCCAGATTTGACAAAGCAATATACAGCAGATTATTCTGTAAAGTATAAAGAATGGCAGGTATTATCAGCTTTAATCCTTCGAGCCATCGAAGTTTTATTTCCTGTTGTAGATTTTTCAAAAACTGTGATATGCTCCCATTTGCTTCTTTAGTAAGAAAAACTATACAGATAAAAAATTTAATTACTTCTGATGCAACAACTGCAGTTGAAACAATATATGTTGATCCAGATTTTGCTGCTGTGCGTGTGTATCTCATCACAAGAACAAGTGTTGATGTCTGAATAACAAGAACACCAAGGCAGATATATTTCAGTGGGATCTCAATTGAAGATGACACTAAAAAATGAAAAAAGTGTTTTAATTTTCAAAGTTATTAAAAAGTATCATAACAATTAGTGCTATACATCTGGTATGAATCTCAATGGGAAACATCTTGCAGGTATAGCACATAAGAATATATATGACTTGCACCTCTAGAAAAGCTTAAGTGAAAAAAAAA
>RDPX01000060.1:3094947-3185183 GCA_003991215.1 Morbakka virulenta | reverse complement strand
TCACGGTTGTGATACAGCTCTTCATTTTCAGCTTCCCATACAATAGCAGACTTCTGTTTGCTGATTTTATTAAATTCCTTATATGTTGCTCTATCCTTCTCAGTTTCATACATTAACTCTATTGATCAACTGAAAAATTTTAATTTCTTTAATATTGTATTTTACTATTTTGTCTGATGGTATGGTAACAAAGAGACTCACAGAAATACAATTTTAAATTATTACAATAACAAATTTATATTACACCAAAAATTTATGTCACATATACCTTTTAATTGCAACATAAAAATTATATTCTTAATTAATATGTTCATATGTTTATTATTACACAGGTAATCAAAATATCTATATGAATGAAAATACAACATTGTGTATTAGATTTTGTATTTTTGGTTGGTATGTACATTTCATAATTACATGAATGTTACAAACTAAACTAATTTCTGCTATGTTAAAAAAGATGGCATCAAATACAATTCTGCATGTGATACTCTTTTTAGGCAATGTAAACATTATAATGTTTACATTGCAATTAATAAATAAAGGTAAAAACATAATACAACATTTTATACATGTGTAGATTTTATTACATGTACCTGGTATGTAGCAGCATCCAGATTTGACAAAGCAATATACAGCAGATTATTCTGTAAAGTATAAAGAATGGCAGGTATTATCAGCTTTAATCCTTCGAGCCATCGAAGTTTTATTTCCTGTTGTAGATTTTTCAAAAACTGTGATATGCTCCCATTTGCTTCTTTAGTAAGAAAAACTATACAGATAAAAAATTTAATTACTTCTGATGCAACAACTGCAGTTGAAACAATATATGTTGATCCAGATTTTGCTGCTGTGCGTGTGTATCTCATCACAAGAACAAGTGTTGATGTCTGAATAACAAGAACACCAAGGCAGATATATTTCAGTGGGATCTCAATTGAAGATGACACTAAAAAATGAAAAAAGTGTTTTAATTTTCAAAGTTATTAAAAAGTATCATAACAATTAGTGCTATACATCTGGTATGAATCTCAATGGGAAACATCTTGCAGGTATAGCACATAAGAATATATATGACTTGCACCTCTAGAAAAGCTTAAGTGAAAAAAAAAGTTGGTCTGACAAGAAACTCCACAAGTTGAACAAAACCAACTTTACATGGCTGGGTTAGATTATTGCAAACTTGCCATCACAATATTCCATGGAAAATAAAGGCCAAGAAGCATTTCTTCTTAGTTACAAAACAACCTCTATGTTGTGCCTTGTCATTGATAAAATTTTTGTAATGCTATGGTGTTTTTATTGTGGCTCTTTGGTATCTATCCAAATTGCCACAATAAAAACACTCATAAAAACCAGATTTTCATATAGAAGGGCAATAAACCAGTGAAAAACCTAATGATTATAGTAAAATATACACACACAAAAAATGGTGTCCTAGTTATTGCTACCAAATATTCAGGTTGGGAAAGTCATGAAATATGATAATTAAAAAGTACAAAGTTCTTAGAATTTATACAAAGCATATCTCTTAAGTATCTGGGTCCAACACATGCTAGCATGTAAAGCGGACGTTAAACCAAATATGATGATGATGATGATGATGATGATGATGATGATGATGATGATGATGATGAGGAGGAGGAGGAGGAGGAGGAGGAGGAGGATATCTCCCAGACTAATTCAGTCAACCAGACATGACATGGATGAAATCGTCATCTGCATTTTACATCCATTTTCCTTTAAGGGGTGGGATGTCCTATGATTCCAGTTCTAATATCTCTGTCATACACCATCTCCTCCCCAACCCAAAACCCTCTGTCACCCTCCAACTACAGAGCCCTTCTTAGGTTGTGATTACTCCCTCTCCTTGTAACCTTTCCATTCCAGCACTGTCTCCTTCTTCTCACTATTGCAAGGAGACTTTCCACTGAACATCTTCACTTCACTTTGTCACTGGGAATCTGGTCCTCCCACCTACTCTTACCATCCTTCCATTACAAGAGTTCAACTTCTGCAAATTTTTGCTATGGGACCAAGTCTTTAGGCCAACGAGCAGTATTGGTCTGATACAGAAATTAAATATCCTTTGCAAGATATCTCCATTAACCAGTAAGCTAAAAATTTCTCCCAGAAAAAAACATCTTGGCTAAATTATAGTGCTAAAGAATGAATCCAAAAGAGAGATAATATCAACCTGCACCTCTGAAACAACTGGTTTACATCTGATGTGCAGGTTTTGTCTAACAATAAAGAAGGAGGCAAATTGACTATGGTTAGTAAATATGGTCATCTAGAAATGTTGTCTTTATAAAAATGTGGTTTATGGTAAATGAAATACCAGATTTAGGGTTAGATATGTGACCACTGAATATTGAATCCCTTATCTTTATTTACTTAAATGGTAACATGGTATTACATATCATGTTTGTCAAAGAAGTAAGTAAGTAGTTATTTTATAGTTATTTTCATTAGACAGTTACTTTGATAATTTGTAACCACATAGCCTTATAAACACCAAACTTTAAATTAAGAGTATGCCCATGTACAAAATGTTATACAAAATCAAGGTTGATTCATTGCTTAAAAAATAAATCTTCAGAAAAAAATCCTAAAAAAACAAAAACTGTAATAGCTTCTGAGTATTATCTAAAAATATAATACCTTGTAAAATACAAACTTGCAAATGAGAAATGTATTTCAAGTTTCCTAATTTACAACATATGAAAGATGAACAATTAAATGTTGTGTGACTTATTTTGAAAGAGGGAAAATAATCAATTCAAAGTTCAAACATACAGGAAACATCATCAAGGTATTATAACATCTGTGTATACTGGGTATACTGAAGCATTCAAATGTTTTAGACCCACTGCATCTTATTCCACAACTTAAATTTTCCTGACAGGGGTTGTCTATTACATCTAGAAACTACCCAATAGTTACAAAAGAAAGTTGCACAGTGAGCTAAATTTACTTTAAAAAAATCAAAATTTCCAAGCATTGACTTATACCAACAGTTTACGATTATTAATGTTTAAAAAGATACCTAAGCTGTTTTCTTGAGTGGCTAAATTTATTACATTTGCCCCAATAACACCCACTTTAACTACTGAGCCTGGTCAATTTTTAATCCTTAAATGTATAAAAAGACATTTAGGCAACAAAATGGGCAATACCCTTTTCAATGCTCTTGCTGTGATGTCAGGGTTTCCATATCAATTTTGTCTAGAAAGTTAACTTGCTTATAAGAAATTGAAAGTTTTCTAGTTCTGTAAGTCCAAAAAAATCCTGGAAACTCATGTACCAGCTGACTTCAAGTATGTCTTTAAAATTTTGTTTCCCTAACCTTCACTATCTTAAAGATTAAGACTTCAAAAAGTAATCATTATAATTTATTGCTCCACCCAAAAATGTGTACAAAAGGTTGGAAGATTTACAAAACATCTGGCTTTTGAATAATTTTTTTCCAAAATTCATAAATTTCAAGGAACTCTTTTTGTTTAACAACAACAAAGAGGAATCATACATCCTGCATTATTGTAGTATGGCTTGAAGAAAACATGAAAACAGTTATATATTATTGTATCTTTATCAACTTTAACTAAAAATATGCATATGTATACACTCAAAATTGAAGGCAAGGAAACAGAGCAAATTATGAAAGGTCAAATTTTCTATGTTATTAGAAAATCATCATCAGTAAACTAAAAAAAAGTAAGCACTCTAGTGTGACTAAGAAACAATTAAGATCTGTATCATACAAGCCAAAAGGTTGATATCTTTGAAAATGGATTCAATAAAGAATTTAAAACAAATGAGGATCCTTTGATAATTTGATATCATTGTTTAAACAAGGTGATTATTTTGATGCACAGATCCTTTCTGCTTAGATAAATGTTCCAGTTTATGGGTTGATCTGTTATTCAAGTGTTTTGGCAAATCAGATTGACAATGAGTCTTTTTTGGCATAGTCATTAACAATAGCGTGTGATCAAAACAAATACTGCTAATTCATGTATTATGAAAATTGGGTTTCAATTGGAGAGTAGCTTTTTGTAAAATGTTATCTGGTAATTTGGTGTAGTGCTTGATTGGTTTTGCCAATATAACACAAACTGCAACCAGGAAAAGAAAACTGGTGCACACATTAATATTCAAATTATATATTTAGAAGTTGTCAGTTGTTGGTCTTTATTATTTAATGTGTCATAGGTTTTCTCTGACCATAGAAAAGGCTTACATAAAATGATAAACAACCTATGCCTATGTCTTGCATTGAATCAATACAGTCAAGCTTTTCATAAAACCACTTATTCTACTACAAATTTAGTTTGTTTAATAGTACTTCTCCTTGCAAGTTCTGTTCAACAAATAGTCTTTGACATCTGGCTTAAAAAGAATTAAATCATGGCTTTACAATTGTAAAGCTCTCTAAACTCAAGCTGTCATATTGAAAGTCAAAGAAAGTTTGTCAAAACTGATGTTTATCATATTCCTGTTTAAGACTTGTGGTCTTTACAGGTTTGATCATGCTGTCATTGATTTTGTTCCACAAATAACATTACAGGTATCTTTGTTAAGTGACATGCCAAATGAAACATTCTTCCAATTATTCCAGTCACTTCTGATATCATAAGTTTGGAAAGACTGAAGAGGGGTTTGTATTGTACTGAGAAACAATAAATAATTTTTTTCAATTTTAGGAGATTTCAGATCAAATACATTATCTGTGAACTATATTAAGAATGTGTAGATAGTAACAGTGTCATGAGTCAGTTATTTGCTAATACAAGCATATAACATATGCTTGGATTCGCAAATCTGAATCTGAATGGATCAATACAATAAAATACAAACAGTGGAATAAAGGCCTGAGAATTGTTTCTGTGGTAGCACTAAGAAGCTCTTCAGAAAACAAGTTAATATCTCCACAAAATCTAGAGTTATAATGGCTTCTAATTCCTTTAGAGGTGTTTGGTCTGTAAGAAATATTTACTTCATTTCTTGGCTAGATAATGGTGTACTGTTAATTAAAAAAACACTTTATAAGGATGGGCTTCAACATGTGCTGACCTATTGTTTATATCCTTTAATGAAATTAACAGTTTAAAGGTCAATAAAAATACTCTTAGAACTGAAAAATCTGGACAAACATCATAATGGTAGAAACATACATATTTTAATTTTTGTATCATCACAAGCTTTGCAATCTACTTATACTCAATAATATGGTCAATGGCCATTCTAAACATGCCATTTCCAGAATATTCCATATGTTTACATCTAATGATTATTCCACACCCTTCTTGAATATTCCAGTTTGTACAAAATTCCAGTAACTGAGCACAGCTGAGCATATAAGCAAGCCACTATCACCAGCCAATCAGTTATCTGACACCAGTTATCAAGATAACAACTAGTAAGCACTCAGATCCAGCATAACTAAGCACATTTGTACTTGCACTACAGTGTGCAATTAAGTCTATATTAAATGCAAAAACATAGACTTGTTCATGGTGATCCTGACTTTTGAATCAAGCTGAAAACAGAGGGCCAACAGGACTAATAACTAACAACTGGGAAAATTGACGTCCATATTACTCTATGAAGAAGAACACAAGCTGGATTACCTATAACAAGGCATAAAAGTGGCAGATTGATTTTCTGACTCTATAGACAACACAAGGTCACTGCTCATTGGAGAAATTGGATTTGAAAACTTGTTATGTGGTATCTCTAGCTACATTACCAACTATTTGTCTCAGCCTAATATAAACACCAGAGCTAAAGACCAAGATGGCTACTGAGATGCAGCACTACACACCAACAACTACAGTGGTTTGGAAGTGATGTGATGCCCGCACATAGTTCACAAGGTGGGGAAAAGAGATAAAACATGTCAAAAATGGTTCCAATGCATGGAGAAGAAATTGAACAACTGATTAAGGCAGAACAGGCTGAAGACCCAGTGGTAAAGGTGGAGAAAGTGGAGCAACTGCTAAATATATTATGTTAATGTTGCATCCACACTGCCTATTTCTTCACAGCCAGGGAAGACTTCTACAACGCAAGACAGAAACCTGGAAAAAATGCAAAAGCTTTTTACAGCAGGTTAATAGAAATGCACAAACTAGCTGTGTTTTCAGAAGATGTCACCTTTCTGATCACCAACAAGCTCATCAACAGATGTCAAAACACTGAGTTCAAGAACAGATTAATGATGAAAAAGAAAGATGTAACATGAAAAACATGCCTAGACCTGCTACATCAGTATGAAGGAGTAAATGTTACTATGAAGAAGTTCTTTGAGGTCTAAGTCAATGCAGAAGTCCAAATCAGTGAAGCATACACACAACCCCTGATGAGCAAGACATCAAAGTAAAAGCCAATCATTAAGATACAAGACACACAAAGCTGATGGGACTCCAGCAAAATGCAAAGGGTGAAGAGGCCAGAATCACAAATGGAGTGAATGCCCTGCACAAGATGCTACTTGTAACTACAGCCAGAAAAGTCTTCCAAAGAGTCTGCATGATGAAAAAGAGGTCACTCAGGACATCTGATAGGCACTGAAGAAGTGAACAATGACAAGATTAAGGAGTATCCTGAAACAGAGACATGAACAAAAACAGCAAGAAGCTGACAGAGGCATCTTAGACACATCTGGATATTATTGGAGAGATAACTCTGAAAGCTCAAGCTATCAGCATCACTGAGGATAAGGCCATNTATGTCTTGCATTGAATCAATACAGTCAAGCTTTTCATAAAACCACTTATTCTACTACAAATTTAGTTTGTTTAATAGTACTTCTCCTTGCAAGTTCTGTTCAACAAATAGTCTTTGACATCTGGCTTAAAAAGAATTAAATCATGGCTTTACAATTGTAAAGCTCTCTAAACTCAAGCTGTCATATTGAAAGTCAAAGAAAGTTTGTCAAAACTGATGTTTATCATATTCCTGTTTAAGACTTGTGGTCTTTACAGGTTTGATCATGCTGTCATTGATTTTGTTCCACAAATAACATTACAGGTATCTTTGTTAAGTGACATGCCAAATGAAACATTCTTCCAATTATTCCAGTCACTTCTGATATCATAAGTTTGGAAAGACTGAAGAGGGGTTTGTATTGTACTGAGAAACAATAAATAATTTTTTTCAATTTTAGGAGATTTCAGATCAAATACATTATCTGTGAACTATATTAAGAATGTGTAGATAGTAACAGTGTCATGAGTCAGTTATTTGCTAATACAAGCATATAACATATGCTTGGATTCGCAAATCTGAATCTGAATGGATCAATACAATAAAATACAAACAGTGGAATAAAGGCCTGAGAATTGTTTCTGTGGTAGCACTAAGAAGCTCTTCAGAAAACAAGTTAATATCTCCACAAAATCTAGAGTTATAATGGCTTCTAATTCCTTTAGAGGTGTTTGGTCTGTAAGAAATATTTACTTCATTTCTTGGCTAGATAATGGTGTACTGTTAATTAAAAAAACACTTTATAAGGATGGGCTTCAACATGTGCTGACCTATTGTTTATATCCTTTAATGAAATTAACAGTTTAAAGGTCAATAAAAATACTCTTAGAACTGAAAAATCTGGACAAACATCATAATGGTAGAAACATACATATTTTAATTTTTGTATCATCACAAGCTTTGCAATCTACTTATACTCAATAATATGGTCAATGGCCATTCTAAACATGCCATTTCCAGAATATTCCATATGTTTACATCTAATGATTATTCCACACCCTTCTTGAATATTCCAGTTTGTACAAAATTCCAGTAACTGAGCACAGCTGAGCATATAAGCAAGCCACTATCACCAGCCAATCAGTTATCTGACACCAGTTATCAAGATAACAACTAGTAAGCACTCAGATCCAGCATAACTAAGCACATTTGTACTTGCACTACAGTGTGCAATTAAGTCTATATTAAATGCAAAAACATAGACTTGTTCATGGTGATCCTGACTTTTGAATCAAGCTGAAAACAGAGGGCCAACAGGACTAATAACTAACAACTGGGAAAATTGACGTCCATATTACTCTATGAAGAAGAACACAAGCTGGATTACCTATAACAAGGCATAAAAGTGGCAGATTGATTTTCTGACTCTATAGACAACACAAGGTCACTGCTCATTGGAGAAATTGGATTTGAAAACTTGTTATGTGGTATCTCTAGCTACATTACCAACTATTTGTCTCAGCCTAATATAAACACCAGAGCTAAAGACCAAGATGGCTACTGAGATGCAGCACTACACACCAACAACTACAGTGGTTTGGAAGTGATGTGATGCCCGCACATAGTTCACAAGGTGGGGAAAAGAGATAAAACATGTCAAAAATGGTTCCAATGCATGGAGAAGAAATTGAACAACTGATTAAGGCAGAACAGGCTGAAGACCCAGTGGTAAAGGTGGAGAAAGTGGAGCAACTGCTAAATATATTATGTTAATGTTGCATCCACACTGCCTATTTCTTCACAGCCAGGGAAGACTTCTACAACGCAAGACAGAAACCTGGAAAAAATGCAAAAGCTTTTTACAGCAGGTTAATAGAAATGCACAAACTAGCTGTGTTTTCAGAAGATGTCACCTTTCTGATCACCAACAAGCTCATCAACAGATGTCAAAACACTGAGTTCAAGAACAGATTAATGATGAAAAAGAAAGATGTAACATGAAAAACATGCCTAGACCTGCTACATCAGTATGAAGGAGTAAATGTTACTATGAAGAAGTTCTTTGAGGTCTAAGTCAATGCAGAAGTCCAAATCAGTGAAGCATACACACAACCCCTGATGAGCAAGACATCAAAGTAAAAGCCAATCATTAAGATACAAGACACACAAAGCTGATGGGACTCCAGCAAAATGCAAAGGGTGAAGAGGCCAGAATCACAAATGGAGTGAATGCCCTGCACAAGATGCTACTTGTAACTACAGCCAGAAAAGTCTTCCAAAGAGTCTGCATGATGAAAAAGAGGTCACTCAGGACATCTGATAGGCACTGAAGAAGTGAACAATGACAAGATTAAGGAGTATCCTGAAACAGAGACATGAACAAAAACAGCAAGAAGCTGACAGAGGCATCTTAGACACATCTGGATATTATTGGAGAGATAACTCTGAAAGCTCAAGCTATCAGCATCACTGAGGATAAGGCCATAGTAGTTACAAAACTCAAAGAACAATTACTACCTGTCTACATTGGTGAATAATCTCACACTGAAGACACACCTGATGAGAGGGCTACTCAAGCATAAAGTGACTTAAACTTTGACAAGTGACATTATCACTATTATTATTATTATTATTATTATTATTATTATTATTATTATTATTATTATTATTATTATTATTACTATTATTATTGAGTGGTGGAGCAATATGAGCCCATGGGGTACTCAGGGGAAGAAACCCCAGCAAACCCATCTGACTACCAGCCCGATAAGGGTAAACTGGGTGCATGCATTACACCCAAGTGTGTGTGATATTGATGTAAATAAAAACAGCACATGATCTTGCAGTTGGGGCCAGTTTAGGTTTCCCAGTTTAGGTGACCCATTCTGCCTTAAACAGTCTCTGTAGCGAGGCTTCACCCAAGACCTTAGGACTAAGTAACAAAGTAAGAACTCAGTACTCAGCCCTTCAGAACAAGAGATCCACATTCACAAAACCTAGATATGATGCTCCCCCACTACTCCCACCCATCAAACAGAAATGTGTGATGTGTCAGCCCTTTTGGGACATGCACAACCGGTTAAGGTCAGGCAACTGACTAGCAAGTCTGCAGTTTGAGCGGGAATTATTATTATTATTATTATACTTTTCTCTGGATTTGGTAATTACAAAGAAGCACCGAGTCGCTACCAGCAACTTTGGGTGGTTCAAGTCTGAGGTAATACATTTCAACAAAAATATCTACATTGAACAAAGGCAATTGACAAACAGTATATGAGACAGTTACAAATTATACAAACCCTAAGACTAACAACAAAACATATGTATATAAAATTTGGGCTACATAAAAACGTTTTATTAAAATGATTTAGATCGACAGGGCTCTTCTAAGAATTATTATTATTATTATTATTACACTATAAAATAAATAACACAGCACAGTAGTAGCTGGTTTGTCTTTCTACCATCGACCTAGTTCCTCTAGGTTGGGATGGATAGCACCTTTCTTATGGTGTTGGCCGAACCCAACAGTCCAGTCTGCTGAATCAGTCCAAATTTCTTTGTGTCAACTCCAAGTAGAGCAATCCATTCCTTAATTCTGTACTTGGCTCCTAGAGCTCCAATCACTATGGGGATCACTTTGGTGGATGTCTTCCACGTGCGGGTTATCTCCAGTGCTAGATCCTGGTATTTCTCAATCTTCTCGGATTCTTTCTCTTTGACCTGAAAATCCCCAGGGGCAGCGATGTCTATGATTGTCGTTTCCAACTTGATCTTGTCAACCACCACAATATCAGGTCTCCGAGCTTCAATTACCCTGTCAGTGTGTATGTTGAAATCCCACAAGATTTTAACTTTGTCATTCTCC
Organism: Morbakka virulenta; assembly: GCA_003991215.1. Classification (NCBI taxonomy): domain Eukaryota; kingdom Metazoa; phylum Cnidaria; class Cubozoa; order Carybdeida; family Carukiidae; genus Morbakka; species Morbakka virulenta. The sequence goes on along the minus strand of RDPX01000060.1, from coordinate 3,174,604 downwards.
AACACGGGCTTATTATTACTATTATTATTATTAAAAAATTCTTTAGAATTGCTATTTTAAAATCCAACACCGAGTCACTACCAGTGACCTAGGGTTAGGGAAGTTGGGTAACAAAAACTTTTAAGGTGCACAAGAAGGGTGTCATTCAAACCGGTCAAAACATAATAAAAATCATTTTCTGACAAAACCACAAACATCAATTCGCAACAATTAAATGGAGAGGGCTTTCCTAAGAAGATGGGCAGTGCCATTCAAAACAATTTTTTGCACTTCCTGCAATGAGGGTTCACCCGGTATTTGCTTCAGGAAGGTGTCAGTTCCTTTCTTAATAAGACCCAATGCTCCAACAATCACTGGTATTGTCTTTGTCCTCAGATGCCACATTTTACCTATCTCAATCTCTAGATCTTTATACTTAGAAAGTTTCTCGAAAATCTTCGCAGAAACATTCCTATCAGAAGGGACACTCATGTCAATCAACAAGCAGGTGTTGTCTTTCTTGTTTTTTATGACAATATCAGGACGGTTCGCCTGTATAGTGCGATCTGTTTGTATTGGGAAGTCCCAGAGAATTGTCACGTCTTTACCTTCTGTGACCGGAGTAGGGTGGTGTTCATACCAATTTGATGGCGTATCAATGGAAAAATGTTGGCATATTTTCCAGTGCAGATATTGGCCTACTCGGTCATGGCGATTTTTATACTCATTTGATGTTAATACTGAGCAGCCTGAGATAAGGTGGTCAATGGTTTCAGTTCCATTTTCACAAAACCTACACTCCGGGGTGGCACCATTGTGTAAGATATTGGCCTGGTAGTTTCTGGTAAACAGACTCTGATCCTGAGCGGCAAGAATAAAACCCTCTGTTTCCCCTTTCAGTCCGGAGCTCCTCAGCCACTGATGGGTTGCTACTTTATCTACATCAGCGTTATTGCTTCGGGCTGCGAACTGTCCGTGGAGGGGTTTTTCTTGCCACCGAGACTCGAGTTTGTCCAAACCACTTTTCTTAGCTTTTTGCTTGGTTTGTTTAGCAGCTAGCGTTGGGGATGGTGGAGTTTCTGCATTTAAATCAATACCAAATTGTTCAGAAAATTTTCCTGATTCTTTGAGAATCGAGTGAAGTCTTTTTGAATTTTCGTGTCTATTGACAAGTTGGAGCATCCAATCGTCTGTTAAATCAAGATATTTTGCAAGGCCAATGGTGGATGTCTTGTAAGAAAGTTCTAACTGGATCATTCCCCTGCCTCCTTTATTTCTTGGGAGGTACAAACGATCAACGTCTGACTTGGGGTGATGCATTCTGTTACATGTTAGTTGCTTTCTTATCTTTGTATCTAGCTTTTGAAGATCACTCAGATTCCAATTAATGATATTAAAACTATAGCTAACAACCGGCACTGCAAGAGAATTTATAGCTGTTATTTTATTTTTGGAATTCAGTTCAGTTTTCATAATAGATCTCACTCGTCTAATACATTCCTTTCTAATCTTCTCTTTCATTTTTGAATGTTGTATGCCGTCTCCTTCATTTATACCTAAGTATTTATAGGTTCCCTCTTGTTCTAGTTCTTTTATCACAGTACCTTCATCTAAATCAATATTTTGAGTCTTATCCAGTTTCCCTCTCTTAAAAGTGGCTTTCGCACACTTATCGAGACCGAACTCCATTCCTATATCATCACTGAATGCTTTAACCGTTTTTAAGAGTCCTTCGAGTTCACCATCATCCTTAGCATACAGTTTCAGGTCATCCATGTAAAACAAATGATTAATCTTTCGTTCCATGATCTTGTACCCATAGCCTGTATCATTAAGGAGCTTAGAAAGTGGAAAAAGAGCCATGCAAAATAAAAGAGGTGAAAGAGAATCACCCTGAAAGATTCCACATTTTATTCTCATACAATTCGAAAATAATGTACCATTTGCATGGGTAAGAATAAGATTAGTTTCCCATAAGGTCATACTAGTTCGCAGAAAATTAATAAGTGTAGGGGAAACTTTATACATGTCCAATGTTTTTAAAATCCAAGAATGCGGAACACTGTCAAATGCCTTCTTGTAGTCAATCCACGCAGTGCTTAAATTTCGTTTTTTAGAGTGGGTATTTTCTAGGATCATTTTGTTTATCAAGAGCTGATCTTTACATCCATAAGAACCTCTCTTACAGCCTTTCTGTTCAGTAGGGAAAATATTTTGTTCGTCCATATGAATGTAAGTCCTCTCAGTTAGTATTGATGTCAGCAGTTTATACGATGTAGACAGACAGGTGATCGGCCGATAGTTTTTAGGGTTGCCAGTCTCACCACTTTTTGGTAACAGATACGTTGTCCCAAGGCAGAACCACTTGGGTATTGATTCGGGTTCTAGAAGAAGTTTATTAAAATTAGCTGCCATTCTACTATGGGCTGAAGAAAGAGTATCAAGCCAAAAATTCGGTATTTTGTCAATTCCAGGGGACTTCCACTTGTGAGACTTAGATAAAGCTGTTTTAATTTCATTGGTACTAATGTCTTCCCAATGTTGCTCCAGGATATCCTTGGTGCTATCCGCCAAATCTCCTAACCACTCGGCACTTTCATTGTAACCTTTCTCGTTACCCCAGATCTTATTCCAAAACTCCCTAACTTGTTCTTCAGACGGCACTTCCTCTACCGATATTACATCTTTCATAATTTCACGGAAAAACTTTTTAGTATCTGTTTCAAAGATTCTATTTTGCCTGTAGAATTTCTGGCGTTTGTCAAATCTACGGAGTCTTTGAGCCTTCACCTGCAGCTTCTGTTTTAATTCTTCCTTTAAGCTTGGCAGTTGATCTCTACTTTTGATGTCATACTTTCTTAAAACTTTTCTAGCTTTACCTGATTTTAAATCCTCATTTTTCTGCAATTCGTCTAAAAGGGATATCTCCCGCCTAAATCTTTCAATTTCCTTTTCAATCCTAATTTGCCATTTTGGCTTACTCGTTTTCCTTACACTTTTCCTTTTCTTGACCTTAACACCACATTTTTCTTGGATAACCTTGCCTGTAGCATACATCAATTCGTTCAACTCTGTTAAATTAGGATCAATTTCATTAAAAATCGATTCCAATGCTACGTTACAAAGATTAAAGATGTTACGAAACCTTTGGGGATGTCTAATTTTGAGTAAGGCCTCCCTTTCTTCAATGTTGGTATGTTTAACTGATGAGAATTCTTCTAGGATGTCGTTTTTCATATCATTTAGTTCTTGTTCATTAAGTAATATTACAGGTTCTGGTTCAATCGCTTCTATTCCTTCTTCTAACACATTTTCATTGTCAATTAAGTTTTCTACCTGGTTTTCAGTTTCCCATTTTAGCTTTATTTCCTGATTTAAATGTTCCCTCGTATCACACTTTACTCTATCCTTGATACTTGAGACTTTGATTTCGGTTAACTTCTTTTCGTGCATAATGTACCTTCTCTGATTTGCTAGTCTATTAGCATCCATATTTTCAATTTTATCTTTATTAGCATTTCTCTCACACCATATTCTGAAAGTAACATCAGTATTGCTAGTTTATGGTTTCTCAAGTGCATAATAAAAGCAGTATATTACCTCAGCATTCTCTTCCCTGGTCCACTTTATTCGTTTTTTCTTTTGAAGGGAGACACTAGTCGTAATTGATGGTGGTTCCGAAGGGCCAGAGGTGAGGGTAACCTCGTTCTGGTGACCTTGTGTACTCTCACTTGGGGAAGAGTTAGACCCAGTAGCATTCTTTTCGACCTCAGGCTGGTCTCGCCCTGAGGGACGCATCCCTTGTTGACCCACGCAATGGACAATGCAGTATGTTTTACATCTTGTTTTCATTTCATTTCGGGGTGCATTTTAACCTTACTGCCAAGGGGCTGAGTATTCTGCACCATTTACCATCTGGTACTTCGAACACATCATGGATCGCGGACAGACTTAACTAAGCCGGACGTCAACCCAGTATTTTAAGGCCTCAGAGTAGGCTAACAGGTGCTACACCTTGCCCAAGGGTGACCTGGAGGTAGTTGTGGCAAAGGGTAACCTCATTCGCCCAAGCCAAAACTCCACAACCGGAAGCAGTTTAATGTCAATACCCAGGATGGTTATTATTATTATTATTATTATTATTATTATTATTATTATTATTATTATTATTATCATAATAATCCAAGACTCAAATCGAACTTACACACCCAGTAAATTGTTTACCGACTGGAGATTTTTTTGAAGAAAAAAAAAATCATTATTATTAAAATTATATTTTATCATTATTATAATATTTCATATTTAATGAGGTTGACTAAATCAGAGAAATAAATTTCTGTTATCAGTGTAGCACTTACAAATAAAAAATAAAAGTAAAATATCAATAAATGCAAAAAGCTATAAACAGATAAAAACTTTGGTAAAACAATCTTCGAATTGAGCAATATGTGCTTCAATGAGGTGTAAATGTTAAAATCAAAATTAATCATTAAAATTATAGTCTAATATTTTGTTTAAAATTTAAAAGACAAATTTTATTCCTTAGATTGCACCTTGATAATAGGAAGATTTTCGACCAGCTTCAGATTTAATCTTAGGAAGATAGATCATTGATTTGTTTCTGCAAGTATTGATAATGTGTGATATAACTTTGTATTGAGGGAAGCATAAAATATCAACTCCATTAATGCAAATTTGTGTTCAGCTTCTACAGTTGGCCAACTGCTTGCTGTTTTGCTAATGATCCTCTTTGCATGAAATTGCAGATTTTCGAAATCAATACTCCATGTTGTGCTTTGCTCAAGGAAAATATTGGAGCAGTACAGAAAGATTGGCTTTATTGTAGCACTGTAGATGGTTTCAGCAACTGATGGTTTCAGCAACTGTAGATGGTTTCAGCAACTGATGAGGAAATTCAATGTCATAGAATTGAGAGGAGAAAGAATTTGAAAGTGTCCAGAATACAACTATTCATGCAAAACAGCTGGTACACATTAATCCAAAGTGATGCCTCTCTGAAAATACTAGGTGCAGCAATGATGAAGAATGGTCACCCTGTATGCTTCATGAGGAAAGGTTTAACACCAGCTGACTCAAGCTATTCCAACAGTGAATACCAGCTTCCAGCTGTAATTTTTGCATGTGAAAAACTACATGTATATATGTATGGTGGGAAAATCACAGTCCATACAGACCACAAGCCGCTGAAAAGAATCTTCCAGAAACCTGTGAGCCTAGCACCTTCAATACTGCAGAGGATGCTTCTTTGTCTCAAAACTTATGACATCAAGGTCAAATACATTGGTGCAAAACAAGTACCTATCAGACATACACTATCAAGGTTACTCCCAACAAGATGCAACAAGGACATACCAAATCTTGATGTGACTATCGCACAAGCCAGGAAGATACAAGAAACATACCTCAGGGCACTTCAAGATGAAACATAGAGTGATCCAACTCTCAAGTTAGTCATCAACCTAACCATAAGAGAATGGCAGGAGTGCTTGAAGGACCAAGAAGATGAACTCAAACCATATGGGTACTTCTGTGATTAGTTATACATAAATGATGAGGTTGTTTTGAAGGGAAATCACATCATTGTTCCAAAGATCCACAGGCAGGAACATCTGAAAAGACTCTGTGATGGGCATTAAGGCCTTTACAGCACTTTTTAACATGGTCAAAGAACAGTGTATTGGCTGAATATGACGTAGGGGGCATAATCCAGGGATGCAAACTTTATCAGATCCACAGTAAAAAGCAACCTTGAATTCCTCATTGCCAAGTGTCTGCATCCAGGCAAAGCAGATAGTTGGTGCTGACATCCTGGATTTTAAGGGTAAAACTGTGTCAGTACTGATAGACTACTACTACTCAAAAAACCTAATGGTGGATCATCTAAGCTCAAAGAAAACCATAGCAGTCATTGCTTAACTCAAACACAATGCCAGAAGATTTGGCCTATCACAGAGACCAATTACAGATAATTGTCCATGGTTCAAATGCAAGAAGTTCTGAAACTTCTGTCAAAAGATCAACATCCATCACAAAACCACAAGCTTACACTTCCATCAGAGTAAAGGATGGATAGAACAAGCTATCCTGAAAATTTGGTAGATAAACAACAAGTGTGATACAGATGTGGATATCACATATGCAATTTTGGCATACCATGACACTCCAGTTGCACCTGATTTGCCATGAGTTCTTCTTCAACAGAAGACTCAATACAAGGTTAAGCAATCTACATCCTGGACCAGCTTTACCCAAATGAAAAGAACCAAAAGCTCACAGATAGGGTTGCTCCTCATTGGAAACTACAAAAGATGACTCAGATTTTTGCATCTAATCAGCCTATTTGGTCAATTGAAGATGGTTGTTTAGGTCGGAAACTTGGACTGGTAGTCTCTGAAGACCTATATCCAGGATTCTACTGGATGGTTACAGATACAAAGGGGCAGACTTCTTCTTCTTCTTCTTCTTTTGGCATTTCCCTTTTCAGGGGTCGCCACAGCAAATTGACTTCTTCCACTTGAGTTGGTCACGTGCGTCTTTCTCGGTCAACCCAAGTTCCCTCATGTCATCTCTAACACAGTCTTTCCATCTCCTCCTTGGCCTTCCCTGCTTTCTCTTGCCAGGCAGCTCCATGTTCAGCACCTGTTTAGCAATGTGATCCTCCTCCCTCCTTTGCACATGTCCATACCACCTTAGCTGTGTCTCTCTCAACTTTCCTGTGATGTCACATATCCAGATGGTGCCTCTGATCCAGAAAGGGACAGACTATGCAGGAATATCAATGAAATAAGCCAAGATCAACTGTAAGAAGATCTCAGACAACTGAAAGAGAAAGAGCAGAGATGAAACTTGAGATTAAAGATAAGAAACTTGACAAAGAACCAACAGCAACAACTTCAATACCACTGACACCATTAAAACCATCAAAACCACAACAGATTCATCACACAATAAGACTAGAGTTATTAAAACTCCAAACAGGATGGCTAAGAATTGTACAAATCCTGCCATAACCAAGTCACCACAGCGACCAACAAGGCAGAGAAAATCTATTCAACACCCCAACTTTATTCATAATGAGTAATTTCATAACTTTATTTTTAAATAACTTAAAAGTTATTTCAAAGGGGGACATTTTGTAATATGATACAGTTTATTATCAACAGTTTTAAGTTAACTTGTAAACAACTACCAATATAGGTCATTCTAGTACATTCTAGGAGACTCCCTATGTTTACTTAAACTCTAGTATCTTGCAAAATTATTCTACATTTTTACATCTAAAGATTATTCCATTCACTTCTTGAATGTTCCACTTGGCACAAAATCACAATAACTGAGCACAGATGAGTATATAAGCAAGCCAGCATCACCAGCCAGTCAGTTAGCTATCACTAACTATCAAAATAACAACTAGTGAGCACTCAGATCCAGCAGCATCATGTACATTTGAATTTGCACTACATTGTACAATAGAGTCTATATTAAATGCAAAAACATGGACTTGTTCATTAAACACACGACATTCTTCTAAAAAACATTTTAACATAAAAAAGCATCTAAACTGGCTAAAGTTTAGAATGTGTCTTTAGCTTTACAAAACATTGCTGCCTCTTTTAAAGTAGGTAGGTAATATATGTGTTTTATTGATTACACAAAAGCATTTGACAAGGTACAGCATATAGAACTATTACAAACACTGCAAAGACTGGACATAGATGAAAAAGACATTGGACTGCTTAGAAATTTGTACTGGGAGCAAATGGCCTGCAAGAGAGTTGACAATGAGTTAAACAAGTTCACAGAGATTCATGGAGGTATACATCAAGGTTGTGTTTTTTCAACTAATTTGTTTAGAGAACTGTAAGGTCTGCAAAGCTTCATCATTGGAGGTCATAATGTGAACAACATACGCTATGCTGATGACACAGTACTAATTTCTGAATCGGTGGGTAAGTTACAGGAACTGCTTGATAAAGTAGAAGAGGGAAGTGCAAAGAAAGGTTTAACGATCAACTACAAGAAAACAGAGTGCTTGGTTGTCAGTAAGAAAACTAGGAGACCAGATTGCAGGTTACACATTGGAAACAATACAATTAAGCAAGTCGGCAAGTTTAACTACCTGGGAAAATTGCAGAAAATGGGAAATGTGAAGATGAAATTAAAAGAAGAATTGGGATGGCTAAGGATGCATTTCAGAGGCTAAGGATGGTGTTAGGGATCGGAATTTGTGGATATCTACTCAGCTTAAAGTGCTAGAATGTTACATAAATTCGATCCTTACATATAGTAGTGAGTGCTGGACAATTTCAGCCCAAATGAAAGATTGGAAGCAGTGGAAATGTGGTTTCTAAGACAAATGTTAAGAATATTATGGACCAACCATGTCACCAACAAGGAAGTTCTAAGAAAAGTTGGAGGAGAAAAGAGTTTGTTGAAATGGATAAGGAAAAGACAAATGGAGTTCCTGGGGAACATCATGGGGAAAGGACTGGAGAACTTAACAATCACAAAGGGAAATAGAAGGTAAAAGGTGTCGTGGCAGGCAGAGAATTACATATTTGGAAAGTCTAAGCAAATGGATAGCGTTCCAACGACCAGAAAACGTGAGAAATATTATGTCAAAAGAAGAATTACTGAAAAGAATCAGAGATAGAAAACTCTGGACAACCACGATCGCCTACGTTCTGGCTGGACACGGCACCGAGAGAAGAAGATAATAAGAATTTTTTTACGTTTCTAATTATTATTGACACTCCTTTAAGTAAATATTATGGTATAGTTATATGGCACTGTAATATTTGTTTCGAAGTCAAATTCATTCGTTCAGTTTAATAGGCTCTATTGAAAGCTGACCCAATCTGAAATAATCTAAAAAATTTTGTGAAAAAAATTACTGTTAATATATTCAATAAATTATAGGTTTATATATATATATATATATATATATATATATTTATATTTATTTATATTTATTTATATGGGGGTGGGCGTGCCATTACCAGGCAAAGGCTGCGGCCTTCATCATTGCCACTTGCTGATCTGGCTGTACGCACACCACAATGATAACACATTTCTATATACTTGTATTGTGTACATGTATTTTATACATGCATATCACATGTAAAAACGTTATCATTGCATATCTTGTGCATATCTTGGTCAGCGTGAAAAATCTACGGTAAACGCTCATACAAGGCAGCGGTGGTTGTGATATTTAACTCCTGACGTATGTATGTATGTATTTGTTCGCCACTAACAAAAAAATACAAATGTTCAAAGGTAAATGGTAAAAACCTAATACATGATGTTATCCAAAATAGTTAAAAAATAAGACTAAACAGAAACAAAAAAGAACGAAACNTTGCCAGAGAATTCAAATAACAGCGTTACCAAAGAGGTACTTACTTACTTACCCTACCGAAGTGACGTATCCTCCAGAACGTTGTCGACCAGGTTCTTCCACTCCTGGCGGTCTCGTGTTGCATGTAGTAGTTCAAGTATGCTTTCTTTCCTTGTTGCCCTCATCAATCCATCTGTGTACTTCCCTATATCTATAACAATCTACGATTACCCAATGGAAACAATATCAATAACCGTGCTGTAAAGAAAATAGAATATTTAGTAATACACGTAGATATCGCTCTCTTTCTTCTGGAGCTTTTCAAAGAAAATTTTTTTGATGTTGTGCTTAAAAGGTCTTCTAATTTTTTATTACTCGAGTGGTACTTGTGAATCGAACGATTTCCCTGTGCATACCTAAGCGAAAAACTCAATTTCAAAAATTACTCCGATACAAGGAGACTTTATGACGAAAGGAACTTGACAGTGTTAAATAAAAGGATAAAACCACAAATACAACTTGACGACAAGTGAAGTTAAACGGAAATGCAACGCCGCATTCCACGTCCTGATTTCTACATATACTTCAATTCATGAAAAAGGGAAAGTACAACCTATGAACATTATTCTGTGGGTTATTGGCCTTAAAAGCCGTAGGTATTCAATGTTTACCTCGTATGACATCTTTCCTTGGGTCCTGAAGTTTCTCTTTCTCCGCCATGTTGGTTGTTGACATGACACAGTCTCTGATCAGAGTTGGCACATTGCAATTTTCACTATTCCTGAGTCGAGGCTAAAAACAGAGCTCAAGGTTTTTTCCCATCGTAAAATTTTTTATTTGATGTCATTTCTAATATTCAAACAAAGACTTGGGACTCTTAAGTCGAGAATAAAGGGAGTAAACCAATTCCTTGCAGATCATACATGACTAGGATGCCCACCTAAGTTCAGTAGGTAATTTGCAAAGCTGGGGCATGAAGGGACGTAGGGTGCCTGCTGGCCTAGTGCGAAACAGGATAGACTAGCCTCTCAGGGGCGAAAAGTGAAATTTTATAGCCTGTTGTGACCGACCCCACAACGAAGCCAACCTCACCTCCTCGTTTTGTGTCATTTCCCCTAACAAGGCAGTGGCTAGGGTATGTCAGCCCGAAACTTGTCACTGGAGGAGTAGCTCCCCGTATGGTGCTGTGTACAGGGCCCACTGGCGTGTGGATATGGCCCACCACTCATCAATCGCTACCTCACTGCCTTGTGAGTGGGTCATTAGGCCAAAGGCTAACTAGCTCCACCGCCTATAACTAGAGGTTGGGGTAAGGAAGGGCATCCTGTCGGAAAACACATGCCGAAACCAAAAGCCAATGAATCAAAACCAAACCATGCCGGATCGGTCGGGGCCGGGGTCAACAACGACCGCTGGTATTACGGGTCACCAGCGTCGTACTGGAAATTGTGATACTGGTGGAAATAAACTTACGAGACGTAGAAGGGGAGGAGCTTTAGTAGGGAAGAAGCAAGCCAGGGAGAGAGAACAGGTGAATGAAGTGAACTTGAGAGAAGGTACCCTTAATGTCGGCAGCATGACTGGAAGACGAAGAGAAGTAGTGGATCTCATGCCAAGAAGGAGCAGTAACATTTAGTGTATCAAAACTAAAAAGAAAGGTGCAAAAGCCAGAGAAATAGGTGACGGTTATAAGCTGTATCACTACGGTACGGGCAACAAGAGGAATGTGGGTTGATATCATCTTTGAAAGAACCCAAGTCCGAAACGTAATCGAAGTGAACCGAGTTGGTGACAGAGTTATATGGATGAAACTGGAATGAAGTGGCCTAAAGACCAACATCATCAGTGCGTATGGACCACAAGCAAGATGCGATGATACTAGAAGGAGGACTTCTGGAAATAGCTGGATTACGTCATGACATGAGTATCGGAGGAGGAAAGGGTGTTCATCTTTGCAGACCTGAAAGAAGGAGGAATAAAAGTAACTGTGTTAGCAACAAGCTGCGAGTTGGTTACCAACATCTACTTCATGAAAACTAGTGAGCAAAGGATCACTTATCACAGCGGAAATAACAAAACCAAGATCGACTTGTCCTATGTAGAAGACGACACCTTAAAGAAGTCATTGGCTGGAAAGCAGTAGCGGTGAAGTGTGCAGAAAGTCAGCACCGACCAGGTGTCTGTAGAGTAAATTTTAACGTCAGAGCAAAGAGGAGAAAGAGGACAGAACGAAAGAGCGGATAGAAGAAGCTGAAAGAACTAGATTTCAAAAATAGTTTTGTCTTTGAAGTGAAAAAGGAACTTGTAGTAGTAGTGTTCTCGGTTGACTGGGATATTACGTCTTGGTCAATCAAGTCGGTTGCTAAGAAAATACTTGATGAAATTTGAGAAGGTAGAAATCAAACAAGAATACTTGGTGGTGAAATGACGAAGTACAGTAATGCCTTTGGAAGAAGAAATAGACATACAAGAAATGGAGTGAACCGCAAACTGATGAGAACAAAGGGGAATATCGTAATGCCAGCAAGGAAGCAAAAAGGAGTGTGGCGAAAGCCAAGTCTGAGGCTTACAAGAAGCTGTGCAACAACCTTAAAGAAATACTAAACACTTGCTTTACGTTTGTTAATGATAGCTGGCAGTCATGTTTTAAAAAAAAGCGAAATGCAATAATAAACAAATCAGGAAAAATGTTTCCGTAGTCTTGATAACACTTAATACCATGACTTTAATTTCAAGTTAAATAACAATTGAAGAGAATGTCATAAATTATCTCTTTATTCATTTGTAGGTTATTTTAGGATATTAAATGGAATTTTCAGATCAACAGTTTAAACGACTCTTTGTTGACCGATAATTGACCCATTAGAGAAAGGACCAAAAACAATTAGGATATGGAGCTTCTTTTGTTACTTTATTTCATTAATGCACGTGGGAAGGAAATAGGATTTATGTTTACAGAGAAAATAAAAACGTAGATCTTGTCTAGCGCTTTAACAGAAACCATGATATTTATGTCAAATAAGAGCCAATCAATATTGGGACACATTGTTTACCATACTAATAAGAATAACGTTTCTTCTTTAACCTTATAAAAATGTGCTTATATCATGAATAACAAGGATTTAAATTTTTGTCAACAGCTGTTATTCTTAAATTTCATTGTAAGGTTCTGGAGACTAATTTTTCTGTGGAGGAACGTAAGAATTTCAACTGACTTTACTAGTTGTGAAAAGAAGAAATTATTGTTGCATTGGTTATTTTATCAAACAACAAACCAGAGAAACCACATTTACTTCATCGCCATCTGATACGCCATCTAAAAGAGTGACTAAAATTACGACTAAATTATTACCTCAACGAACCGGAAATGTAGAATCAAATGACTGAATGATAGAAAATGGACTTCTAGTGAGTAAAGAAATACAGGAACAGAAGTTGCAAAAAAAAAAAGCCTTATCTTCGTATGATTTTAACTTTCTCGAAATTGATTCTAGTTGTTTTGTCCTTTCCCTATTTTATCCTATATATTTAAATATGTTTGCTTAACAAATTTTGCTTTGCTTTTGACCGATAAGCAATGCAAATGAAAATATACTTCTGATTGTAACTATAAATTCACCAAGTATTCCTTGCTTTACCAACGGCTGCAACTTACTTATGGAAAACATATGATAGAGTTCTAAATCATGTTTAGTGTTTTGAGCCTCGATTTTTGATGGCGTAAGATGATCCAGCTTTTTGTAAAAATATTCTCATCTTTTTGCTCGTTTGTTTGTTTTTGACTCTATCCTAAATGCTTTAAATGAATACTTTCCTAAGTATCTTTTAGATACAAATCAGGGTCCTAATTCTATAATTATAATATCACAGTTTGTTGTTAAGGCAATTTTTAGATCTGAACATTTTATATACAACTATTACTAAGAACACATCTGTGCTTGTCTCTAAGCAGTGTGCTACTGAGATGTCTTTGGTGTTTTCAACACTATTTAGTCTTTGTCTTGTGGAGTCCTTTTTCCACCATGCTGGAAAATTTTTCATATTGTTTTAATGTTAAAAACTGATGCTGAGATCTCTAATTTAAACAAATATCGTCTTTATAGTCTTGTCGTATTTGTTAGAAAGATATTTACATTTTTCATCAACAAGAGCCTGGTAAATTATGAATTTCGCTGCTCTTCTTTTGCAGCTGATCTCCTTTTTAATATCAAAGATTGTACCAATATAGTTATGGATACATCTAGAGTGACCGTGTTATAATTCTTTATATATTCAAAGACTCTCACTAGATATGATTTCCTGTTTTGCTTCGAAGCTCTCTTCCTGTGGTGCTGGTGGAAATATTGACGTTACCAGACCATTTCTTCGTGCTCGTTATGTGTTTTTGACCTTTAATTGGAATACATCTTCTTAATATCCCTTCAAGGTTATGTTGGTGACATTGGTTTATATTTTGGTTTTACTTATAATCCCTCTCTCATGGAAGAGTTTCGTTTTACAGCTGATCTTGTGATTGATATTCAATATTTTGGGAATAAATTGAGAAGTGGCTGCTGTCACTTCTGGCAAGCCCAAACTCCTGCCCCTCAACAGGCACCAAAGCTATTGCCATTTTTGATGTGGATAAATCCATAGAGATCAAAGTGCAGAAATGCGGGTCAGATTTATCATGGTGCAACTTTTATTTAAGATGGCAAAGTTAAATTATCTAGAAAGGGACATTGTAAAGATAAAGAGGGTAACATACGAAAATTGTGGTTTTTGTTTTGAAAAACGTCGATTACCCTTTGTGGGTAAAGAAGAAAGTTTTTGACTTTACATTTTTAGCAACTTTATTGTATAACATCAAATTCTGGTCGATGAATACGTACGACATCTTGGAAAGTATGTACATGACGGCCGTAAAAGCCTTTCTCGGGTTCGGCAGATTTGCACCAAACCTTATCTGCCCTGCAGAAGCCGGCATTGTCCACCCCTAATAACCGAACAGAGTGCGCCAAGAAGAATCTGATTCTAAAGCTTATCGACAAAAAAGAGGATATGAAGGATGATCTCTTCACGTATGTCTGGAACTTGTACAAAAGAAAGAAAATAAAGAAATAAAACACTTTCAGTAAGTCATAGAGAAGGGTTTTACAGCAATAGATGAGAATAGAGGTCAGATTTGTTCAAAAACATGAACCAAATTGTTTACATACTAAGAGAATAGAAACACTGACCTAACTGAACACCAGGTATATAACGACTATCAAATTAAGACCCCTAACGAGTTGATAATAAACTTTACTCGTTTGGCGAGCTCTTCACAAAATTTGGTGGTTGAAACCGGGGGATGGCTAGGATACCTTTGGAGGAGAGTCTGCGTAAGTATTGGCTTGAGGTCCAGACTGAAACACACCCGCTGTTCAGCTGCCCATTGACGCACTGCGTGAGAGAAGCCTTGATGATATATTATTTCTAAATGTTGACATACTATTTTAATCTAATAATCATACTTCTATCATGAACTACCTTCTGAAACGTATGAAACACTTCAAAAATTAGGTAGAAATTTATGGGTAACCCTGCATAAGGACGCTCATCTAATATTATGTTGCCCATCGCAGTTCGTCCTCTGTAATTAAATTCAATTAAAAGTAATTCAGCTTATTGTTGCCTTTGTAAAGTTTATGAACCTGTAAAGTAGAGAGAACGAATAAAACTAAAAACTAAAACCAGGCTTGCTTTTAACTTCTTGCCACTGAAGTTTCATTTTCTTGCATACAAGTTGTCAAGATGAAAGTGTAACTTGCTTATTTGAGGTTTTATGGTTGAATGCAAATTTGGTATTGTACTGACATGACATGAAGAAATCAGATTTCTTTAATACCATGCGGTTGATCAGATACATTGACGGGATTACTTTTAGTGCCGTCAGCTGCTACACGGTGAGACGTGAATTGTCGGCAAGACCAAACGAGTCTATCCATTCACAGAGTGGTTTTGGTTAAGTTCAGAGTAACCTTTTTGTCAGTATATCACTATAAAAATGTTTTTAACTTCCTAAGATGTTCCGGGTAGTCATGTCTGGTGAAAGTGTTGATCAATTTTTAGTTAGTGTATAGATTGTAATGATTATCATCCTGTGTTCTAAAAATAATTTCTTTACTGGTGTCAGCAGGCTGCAGTCAGGCTACATGACAAGGACAGTACCTACGTTGAGATTAAACATGATTCGAGTCAAAAATGTGTTCTGTCACCTAACTTGCTCTCACTATACACAAAGGTAAAAATACCGAAGAGATAAGTGGAATCAGAGTAAGGGGTTAAAACCTAAATAATATACGATAAACAGATGACACTAATTTAATGCTAGACTAGAAGCAAAATATACTAAATCTAAGAGATATGGTCGATGAAGAAAGTGAAGGGACTTGATGGAACCCCTTCTGCATGAAGCAGAAATGCGCAGAATGCTGAAACACTGAGCAGTCAAAAAGAGACGAACAAGGAAGAGTTTATGCAAACACTAACCCCTGCAGAAATTGATCTTGTTGATCATGTATTGAGAAAGAGAAAGCAAGAGAATGTGTACTGATTGGTCGCATGGAAGGAAAGTGTATGCAGCGTCGACAGAGAATAAATTTTTGGATTAGCCTGAAATACTAGCCAGTTTTAGAAAAGTTGAGTTCCTTCAGATGTTTGAAAAGCGAAAAGAGAAGAGTATAATCACTGCAACCAGCGTCAAAATTCTGGCAAGACACTCTGATTAATTAAAAATTTATTCTAATTGTTCTTGTTTCCAAAAAACAGGAATTCCCTTACCAAAAATTTAGGCAAGATTGGCATGTAATAAAAAATGACATTTTTGGCAATCCTCTTTTAAGCCACCGGTGAAAATTTATTTCGTCTGCCTGTTGGAATGGTGTACCGAATTTCCAATTCTTTTTGGTGCGCCATTTTTAGTTTGAACATGTAACATGGGGAAAAGCAACCATCCTTTCACTCATGCAGTGGACCTGGTGTGTAGATGTTGAAACGTTACGTCTGTGTTTTTAGTGTTTTTGTACACGACAAAGACACTTGATAAATGTAAAATAGTTATTAGCAAGGCAGAGTTTTTAATCCAACGAATCGGAGCACTCTGGTAGTTAAACAACTTTCATATTAGTTCTCCCCAACCATATGGGTGCAAGTGGGCCATGTCGCACAAACTGAAGGTATCGGAGGGTGACTGGATCTGTGCTGATAAGGAGTAAGTGTAGATACCAAAGCTTTCGCATGGACTCTGTTAGTATGTAATGACAGTAGGTTTTAAGAATCATTACCTTTTGCCGCAATTAATCAAGAACATTGCCCCTCGGTGGGCCGTGTCTGTTGTCAGTTCAGTTGTGGCCAAGGGCCTATTTTTTTTTTGGAAAGCTTTCGTTCTTGAATTTAGGTTAATTGATATTTGAAACGACCTTTGAAATGTGTTCTACGGTAAAAGATTTTTACCATAGACTGGGTACACATTTTAAAGACAAAATCCCATTGTCTCGGACGGGAACAACAACTGCCAGCTTGCTTTTGGGCCTGTTTTATTTTAAAGTAATATCCGAGTAAAACGTGATAATGGGTGCAATGACAGTAGAATCATTCACGATGACTAAAGGCTTGGCTAGTTAGGGGAATAAAATTCGTGGGAATAATATTTATAATATTCATGTTTACTTGACACTAGAGCACTTTAAAAATCGCCAACTGAACATGAACCTGAATCAATGCGAATACGCGTCAGTTTGGAGGCATATTCCAGGAATGTTGTCACAGTCACAACTTGTCTATACAGTACAGGCCCCAATTAAAAATATGCTATTTCACAGTAGTATAACATTCTGATCATTTTATTTTTAATAGCATAATCTAGTTACGTTTTTTATAATTGCTATAATAAGCGTGATTTTCCCAAAGTTGATGGATACAATGTGATCCACATGGCAGTAGTTTTGGTTCGACAATTTTTTTTCACAACTTAGTGTTTTTGTTGGGAGTTTTACTTTGTAAACTTCTGAATCTTGTACAAAACTACCCTGGTTTGTGGCGATTTTGGACCAAGTAGATTTTACAATGAAATGTAATAGCGTACATATAAGATATTAGCTTGTTTCAGACTTGGCTCAAAGCCAGTACTTTTATTTCTTCCAAAAAATACAGTGCAGCGTATCAGTCTAAAATATTTTAACTCTTGGTATAACAGAAAATGTCTGAGAAATAGGTGGGGTTTTTTATGCTGCCCGGTGATTAAAATTAGATAAAGTAGAAAGGTTACCAAAACTCTTGCCTGTCACTAACTGAATAAAGCTCAATATCACAGTGTATTGTTCATCATATGGCTTGCTGTGAATAAACAGATATTGTTTTGTAATAATTTATTCTTGCAATTAATAGGATTTTCAGTACAGCTTAAAAGTATGATCACTGCACACTTGTAAAAACAAGTCCTGTCAACAATCCACAGTAAATGACGGTATCTATCTGAAGTATGTTTTTACTCTTAACAAAGGTAGTTTTACCCCTGTCAATAAGATATCAAGTGTAAGCTTATTGTATGAGTATTCCATTTTAGAAAAAGTCTTAAGCATAAATTGAATTGCTTGGTTGTCCACTATCAAATAATTAAAAATTTCTACCATAATAACGTTTGCAGGAATAAACAGAACCCCCAAATTTAGCTTTATTGCACAAACTGGTCAAAGTTAATTGATCTGTAAATTTTCTGTTGAATTGGTTTGAAATTGCATGTTCTGAGCTTTAAGCACAAGTTTGCCTAGTTTGGCACCTAATCATTAAACATGTTAACATAATATGAGCCTGAAACTTTTTATTCACGTTGTTTTCTACCACAAAAAGAGATCCTGGCATTATTTGTCACTAAAAGTAGTTTTTAAGATACAGGCATTTTCAATGTAAAAAAACATTGAAGGATAACTTCTCTTAATTTTCTTTTTTGAAATCATTTAATAGACTGTATTAACTCCTACATAATACTGAAAACAAAGCATCATTTATATTCTAGACCATATAATAGGCTACATTTCAGATGGTACTTTTAATAATTTAAAGAGTTCCCATGCATTTAGAGATTCCAGAAAGTAACACAGATAGTTGAAACATTGGTACATAGCCATACTTTGAAATAATTTCTTATTCATAACCATGTTTCAGTGTACTCTTTTCTTCTTCCATTTCCCATTGCAATAATTTCCATGTACCATGTTCATTTTTGGCATGATGAAAGTGATAAATCCCAGGTTTTTTCAAACAGGCAAGCAATGCTTGTAGAAAGGTGATTTCTGATGCTATATTAGTGAATTTATTTATTCAAGGGAACCTTAAAGTTAACATTTCCTCAAGATTTACCATGGTGTTTTGCATCCTGGCAGGTTGATTATTTCTCCACTTTTTCATGGTTTCAGGTTCTCAATGCCCCCTAAGGGAAAGGCTGATGTATTTGTTAAATTGTTTTCCATCAATTCTTTGCTAACTGACACAGCTCATTCTTTGCTGAAGTTTTCCTTTGCAAACTGATCAGATTTTGGATTCTGTTATCATAAATCAAAGGTAGGTTGCTAAGGTTTTTATGGGTTTGATCAGTCGTAAGCCCCCTTAATGAAAATTGATTCTAATAGCTTGGAAAAGTGTGCTTCGGAGCTATCTCTTACACTTGTTGATGTTCTGTACATTTCTTTAGATTGTAAGATGCATGTTGCACAGAACAGGTTTACATCTGATGACTTTTCAGTTACTGCTGGTTACTTCTTCAGGGCTCTATTCTTGATCCAACTTTCTTCATTCTTTACATCAGTGGTCTTACTGGTAACTGCCTTCAGTTTATCAACATCTTTGGTAACCACATTACCCTTGTATACTGGTATTAACCAAAAGGTAACTCTTAAGGAATAAGTCAGACTTACAGAAGATTGAAGTGTGACCCTAAGGCCAGGCCTGAAAGTAAGGATTTTCTGCTCAGTTGGCTGTTTTGGTAAGGGTAACCATGGTTGGGCTCCACAGGAGAAATATAAGATTTTTGTAATGCTGGAATACAACTGGTATGTAGACTTAATAAAATTGATTTTAGGCCAAGTTACATTAATGTTATAACAGTAACTTGCATGCATCAACTAATTAGGCCAAGTTGAAAATGAGAATAGCATTGTTTGCATGCCCTGTTTAACAGCAACCAAATTAAATGATTTTATTCAGAATTCACATATTTGATTGTTTTATTTCAATGAAAAGAGTGAATGTAGTATCAAAATGAACATGTCAAGAGAGTTGTTCATGCTTGAAAATGGTATTGCTATACACAAACTCCGAAGGGAATATTGAAAAATCAGTTCTCAACACTTCATCTAAACAACACAAAACAAACCATCCTTCATATGTCAGGGCACAATAGCAACATGTGACATGTACCTTTTGTAATGGCAAGATTAAAAAAATTTTTTCTTTTGATTTAACATAATTTCATCCAGAAACTGGGGAACAGATGATGCCTTTTAGGGGGACTTTGTTTCGGCAGTGAGTAATTTCTTGGCCAAATTCATCGTCTAACCACTATGGGTTTAATTGTTATATTTTCTATTGCTATATATACTAGATTTTCAGTATCATTATGAAAAAAGTAGTCAATCTAAAGAAAAATTAAGAACTGCCTTTTTTATTTGTGCATTTATTGCATTGGAAAATTTTACCTAGATGAGTAGTTTATTTTATGGTTTAGTTTGTTTGTTGAAATAATAAAATTGTTTTTGAGTGAAAATTTTGAGACAAAATTCCACTGTTTTTTGTTTTGTTTGTTTTTTTCCTAGCTGTGGGAACATTAATTTCTCAAGAAGGCCAAACTGTAACAAATGTGGACAAGGTAACTCTTAGAAACTTCATTTTGCTGTAGGTTAATAGGAAAATTATCCTATTCAAATTTTTGGGTTTGTTACACTGTTGAACTAGCTGCTTAATCCGGGTGATGAAGCCCCTACAAATGAATGGCTTTGAAATATGTTCAGAACCATTATGTCTTATGATGTGCTTTGATTTTAGAGCTG
Source organism: Morbakka virulenta (assembly GCA_003991215.1). Classification (NCBI taxonomy): domain Eukaryota; kingdom Metazoa; phylum Cnidaria; class Cubozoa; order Carybdeida; family Carukiidae; genus Morbakka; species Morbakka virulenta. The sequence goes on along the minus strand of RDPX01000060.1, from coordinate 3,154,198 downwards.
CTTTTGAATTATTAGTAAATGTGTTATAACTGCTATTGAGGATGACTACCCCTTTCTAATGTATTTGAAATTACTTTTTCTTACTTTAAAAAGACAGGATACTTTGTGAAGGATTGGGAAACTTAAGGTATCAGACACTGGGACAAATCTTAGAAAACAATTACATTGAGGCCTGAAATGTTTATGTTTATGAAAAATAATATACATATATTCATTGCATGTGCACTTTTTTGTTGTTGCAAGGCTATGTTTTTTATTTCAGCCAAAGATGTAAAGTCACAAGTCATTAAACAAACTGGTGCAGAGATTGGAAAAGGCTTAGCATCAAAAAGTAAAGGACTATTTAGTGCAGATGACTGGCAGTGTGGAAAGTAAGTCAATTACATTTGCTATAAATGTGAAACTATTTTAGTTATTTTTTATGTATTAGTAGTTTCATCATCATCATCATCATCATATTTGGTTTAACGTCCGTTTTACATGCTAGCATGTGTTGGACGATTTCTTGAAATTGACTTCCAAGTTATCCTATCCTTCACCAGGTCTCTGCTGTTTAATGTACATAAAAGACAAAGAATTAAGTAGACTTTATTTTTTGACTAAAGTGGTGATAGAAAGCAGTTGTCTTTTTTATTGAACAGCTTAAAATTGTTTTTCCTAAATGGCATGGTATCTATCCAAAAAAAGAGCTACAGATATGAACCCTTTATTTTTGCATATTTAAGGTCAGACAATTTTTGTCTTGCACTTTTCACATTCAAAACATTTTTTTTATTTTGTTCCATCATTTTAGAGAATTAATTGGATAGGTCCAAATTTAACAAATAAGAAGCATTGAATGAAAGTAGTGGCTGTGAAAATTTTCTGAATAATTACTTGAAATTGACTTTTACATTTTGGATTGTAAGTTGTCAAGTGGTCATGTTTATCAAAATCTATGATTCTATGTTAATGTGGCAACTGAGTGTTATAGTATGGTTCACAGTATTTAATCATACTGCAAGGGACCAGCCATCAGGTTTCTCATATGAAGCAAGGACCAAATACAATGAACCCTCTCTATTTCAAACTCTCAAGGGACCCAGAATTTTGTTCAAGATAAAGAGTTAATGATGGAGCAAGTCCATTGCCATACAAATATCCCTCTTCCAGCTTTGGGTCGTGACCATTTTAGATTCATAGAATGCCTAATAATTTATTGTCACTTAGCAAGACTTAGGAAGGCCAGCTTTGTCATACTTAAGGTAGTTATAAGTGAAGTGTATGACACAAGAACCTTTTAAATACCCATGTTAAATATCAGTCATTAAATTTCTTTTCTTTTTTTTTTGAGGAATCGAATGCCCGGGAACACCAAGCAACTATAATATGAGTTTAAATAATTTTGAACTCTACAGTAGCATTTTTGCCATAGTTTTATCTGGGTCCTCCATTATCAATGTTATCTAATAATTTGTGGGATCTGGCAAAGCGTAACAGCCCTTTAAATTACTTTGAAGTAAATTGTAGTAAAAGTATCTTTGAGTAAGCTGATTGATTACTAGGTTATAGGTCAAATTTTTGGTTGAATTTTTGTAGCATCAAAGTTTGGAGTGATTTTACAGGAGAAGCTTAACAGGGAAGGCAATATAAATGAAGATGTTGAAGGTATTTGGTCCCAACTTAAAGGTGGTCTGTTGGAAGCTGTTGAAAAAAATTGTGGTTGGACAAAAAAGGGAGTGTGGAGGAAGGAGACATGGTGGTGGGATGAAGAAGTGAATGTGTCATTGAAGGAAAAGAGGAGGTTATGGAAATCCTGGAAAGGTGGTGGTAGTAAAAAGGAATACCTGGCTGCTAAACACCTTGTAAGATGTGCAGTGTATCTTGCCAAAAAGAAAGCTGGACAGAAACTGTTTGGTCCTGTGTAAAAAAGGAAAGATGCCATTTACCAGTTGGCAAAACAGATGTGCCATGAAAACCAGGATGTGGTAGTTGAGAAGTGTGTATTTGATGATGATGGAAACATGGCTTTTACTGAGGATTCCAAGAGAATTGCTTTGCAGCAACATTATGAGCATCTGCTCAACATTGAATTTTATTGGTCAGAAGCACTCTTGTATGTTGAGGCTGTCACTGTTCCTGCATGCTTCTTCACACATGAAGTGGTATTAAAGGTTTGAAGAAAATGAAAGCTCATAAAGCTGTAGATCCCTCTGGCATTGTTGCAGAGATGTTGAAGCCATCCTCTGACTTATGTTGTCAAGTCATTGCCGATCTGACCAATGCAATAGTGAGAGAGGAAAAAATTCCTGACAAATGGAATGAAAGCATTATAGTCAATCTCAGGCAAAGGCAATGCTTTAGACCATGGGAATTACCATGGACTGAAGCTTACTGAGCAGGTGTTGAAGCTTGTGGAGAGAGTTGTAGAAGAAATTCTCAGAGACTGTGTCAATATTGATGGCATGCAATTTGGTTTCTGTTTGGGGAGAAGCACAAATGATGCCATATTTATCCTAAGACAGCTCCAGGAGAAGTATTTGGCCAAGAACAAACACCTCTATCTGGCATTTGTAGATTTGGAGAAGGTTTTTGATAGAGTCCCTAGATGTGTTCTTTCACAGGCTTTGTGTGTTGGTGCTCCTGAATGGATAGTTCAACTTGTTCAGGTCATGTATGGTGGAGCTCACTGAGCAATAAGTCTGAGGTGAAGGTTGGTGTACATCAGGGATTTATGTTAAGCCCACTTTTTATCATTGTTTTGGAGGCTTTGTCAAGGGAGTTTAGAGTCAGATGTCCATGGGAATTGCTCTATGCCGATGACCTGCTCATAATTCCAAAATCTCTCAACAAACTGATGGAGAGGTTACTTGTTTGGAAGAAAAGACTTGAGGTTAAAGGCTTGAAGGTTAACATGTTGAAAATGAATGTCATGAACTCTGCAAAGGATTTGAACACACTACAAGAATCAGGAAAGTGTCTATGTGGGGTTTGTTGCAAAGGTGTTGGCCAGAATATGATTCTCTCCAGTGGCTGTAATCTGTGGATCCACAAGAGGTGTTCTGGAATTAAGGGTTGACTGATGGATACCCCTTGTTTCAAATGTAAAAGATGTGTTGGTTTTGCTTGGCCAATTGACATGAGACCATTTAAAGAGATAGAAATGGCTGGTGATATGCTGGAGGTGGTTGAGAGGTTTGTTTATCTTGGTGATGGCATCTGCCCTGGTGGAGGTTGTGAGCTGGTAACAGTCATTTGATTTTGATGTGCCTGGAGAAAATTTAGAGAACTTCTACCATTTCTTCATCAGTACATGGTAAGCTACTAGTACTTGTGTTTGGAGTGCAACAGCCTATGGCTCAGAATGCTGAGCAACCCATCTTGAAGATGTCAAACATCTCATTCATAATAAAAAAGCCATGCTTTTGTAGATGTGTCACCTGAAAAGAGGAACTAGAGTCAGTGTGTCTACACTGTTGAAGTTGCTTCACCTGAAGCCCTTGGATGATGTCCACAGATGCAAGAGGCTAAGATGGTTGGGCATGTGATACAATCTGACTTATGGATCAACAGGTGTTCCTCTGTGGAGGTGTTTGGATCAAGGGGCTGAGAATGACCAAGGAAGTCTTGGAAGGAATTGATTGAAGGTGATCTGAAGACCCTCAATTGGACTGAAGAAATGGCTGGTGATTGTATAAAGTGCCAAACTTTGCTGAAAGCTAAAATTCAAACACATGTATGACGTTTCCATTGACTATAAACAGATAGTAAGTAAGTAAGTAAGTAAAATGGATCATTGTATCATTTTTGTGCATGTTAAAATAATTTACAGAAGTAAAAATGAAGACAGGATTTTTGTTTGAGATGGGTAACACAGTGATTTGTTATTAGTGTTGCTGTTTTGAATTAACTTTTATCAGTGTTCAAAGAATTATAATTTTGTTATAGATATTATCAAAGTCATGTTCTTTGTGGTATTACTTTGTACCTGTTTTCCAATTTTTGACTTTCAGGTGTGGCAATATTAATTGGGCAAGGCGAGTAACATGCAATATTTGTAATGCTGCAAAGTTCGGAGCAGAAGAGGCCAGAACAGGTAAGGATTACATTTACATGTAATACATTTTGTTTTGTATTTTTCAATATTTGTAACTTTCTTGTGGAATTTATTGTCTTGGCTTTCACAGTGCACAATTTTTAAAAAAATGTTTAGCTCAGTTATTACCACATTGGGCTTCACAATCTGTAAGTCCTGAGCTCAAGTCCCACAACAACTGCTTGTTTTATTCATAATTTTTTTTTGTTTATTTTTTTTAGCATGTTAAAATTCACTAAAGTAAAAAAGAGTTTAGTATGTAGCATTGTTGTATGCTGCCATTGCTGCAAAAGTAATAGAGCACTGACTGACTATGTGCAGGGTATGTGTGTGGTTTGGAGGGGATATGAAAAAAGGAAAGAATGTCATAAAGCTTTCCCTACCAAATAAGCTACTCCAATTAATTACAAAATAAAATCATTTTGAAGGGTCTGAATTTCTCAGGAATACACCACTCTTACCCCCTCCTTCACCTTAAGGTGGTTACTTGGTAGGATGCTCCCACTGGTTTTAAAAAATCAGACCCCTTTTGCAAAAGTTCAAACCCCACAGAAGCAATTTGGACAATTTTTTGTGTTTTTTACAGTTCAGGGTGTAATTAATGGTTAATTCATATCAGAATGCTTGCAGGTTTATGTATAACGTATGTTTAGTCTTGTTTTGTATGGATGTTTGAGTAAGTCTGAAAGATATGAAATATTGAATCCTATCCTAGAAAATAGTACAATGAAGAACCAAGTTATGCTGTCAGGTAAACAGCACCCTCATTTTTCAGTTTGCACCAAAGACATGCCCTATGATGTAGTGGCCAATGGTCTCTATAAAATGGGGACAAAAGTGAGAAGCAATAAAAATGCTAAGGCAACACCATAAAGGCTTTTGAGACTGCTTAGGAGGAAACATCCAACTAATCCTATATTTAAAGCACTGGCAAGAGAAACTGTGGAAGAGATACTTAAAGGATTAAACACCCCAAGTCATAAAAAGAGCCTTGGTGTGAAGTGCAAATACACAGCTAGCATGGTTTTTGACCAAAACCAGAAAGCCCATTACCAAAACTGAGTAACAGTTTTAATAGCTTGGAAAGGTTTGAACAACAATGGAAAGGCATAAGACTTTAGAACAGAGGTCAAAACCTCTGTTGTATCAATGTAGTGTTAATGCACTGGTATCAGCAACATGCATCCAAAGTTTTGTCAAAAAAGCAACTCTGTACTTGGATTGGCTTTAAAAGGCAACAACTGCAAGATTTGGAGAGGAGTTTCCAAGGCACACATGTGCTTGTCATTGACAAGAAGAGCATGATTGCTTAATACTTCCTATACATGATAAGCAAAAGACTTCAAGAAGCCAAACCATATCAGGTAGTGCTGCCATTAGGACACATTTCTGTCATTCTTGTAGGTGATTTTCCCCATCTTCCACCAATTGAAGATAGACCACTTTATTCTACCAGCATTGGACAAAGATTTCAAATAATAGGAAAAGGACTCCACAGAGAATTTGATAAATCTATTGTCTTCAAAGTCATAAGACTAAGAGGTGACACCCAACCACACTTTGTAGACAAAGATAAGTTGGGAAATGGAAGCTTTTCAACAGTCTGTGGAAAGCCTTTTCTGAGGAGAATTTAAGCAGCCCCGTGTTGATTGAAATACAGAAAGATAACTTCATGAATATAGCAACAACACACTGCAAAAAAACTTTGGTCTGAATATTACCCTCCTCAACCGCCTGCAGCTTAAAACTCCACAATGCTGCTTACAACTAATTTTTTAAATAGAGGACCAGTGGTAGAAAGTGCATGGTGAAATGTATAATATGTTGTGGTCAGAAGCCACCAGCATTGCCTGACATGGTTAAAGCTAGATCAGATCAGTACATTAGACCAAGCTTAATAGAATTACCAGGATCTGTTCCAATATTCCCAATCACAAGAGTATGACATTTAAAGAAGAAAACTTGTTCAAGGATTATGATACCACTCGTGCCTACAAGTGACAGGGAATCACCTTACAACAGATTATTTTAAGGGTTGAAGGCAAAGAGTTTGCAAATGGCCTGATGTACACTGCTCAGAGCAGGGCAAAAGAATTCAGAAAAGTTGCATTTGATCCAATCCCAAGTTTGCAGTGATTTTTTGAAACATTCAATGGAAAGTGGTTTAAAGGAAGTATATGAAAGGACGAAAGACAAGAAAAGGTTGAAGCTGACATATTGAGAAATTAAAAGTTGATAATAGAATCCATGGCTGAGTGTTGACATTGTGGGATGGAAGGTTGAGTAACAAGAAGACGTACAGTTGTGAAAATGTGGGAGGAGGAGGGCCAGACAGAACAAGCAACAAAAAATTATAATGAAATGAATTACACAACTTCTCTCAGTATCCATGTCATTGGGATTACCCTATCCAACACATGTTTAAAAAGCAATGTAACTCAAGTTTGAATCATACACCTTACGTGGCAAGAGAGGTTTAGACTATGTAGAAGTCAGAGTGCAAGCCTGAAGGACACTCTAACTGCCATATCAATTCCAGACATTGGCAATCATGGTTCCCCACAAATTCCTATCTCTTATCATATGTAGCAGATCTTCAGCTTTTACTGTTTCCTTCCCACTTGCTGATATACACTTTTCAACACTTTCCCAAGTATGTTAATCTTTGTTTTTCTCTGCTTCTTTTGCTTCTTTCTCCTTCAATACAACCTGTAAAGTTAAGATTTTCTAGCCCTCCCTTTCTCATGATATTTCCAATAAACCTCATGTGGCTTTCTCAGATTGTTTTTATCAGACACCTTTCTGCACCAGCTTTCCTCAAAATTGCCTCATTAGTTTGATGGTCTACCCATGATATTCTCATCATTCACCTGTAAAACCACATTTCAACAGCTTCTAGTCTCTTTTGCATTGATTGTGGTATAGTCCAACACTGACAACCATATAACAGAATAGATGTTTCATAAGCTTCCAGTACCCGCTTCTTTGTACTCATTGAAATTTTGTGATGTTCAGGATCTTCCCAAGTATTTCAAAAGTATCTTTTGCAATTCCTATCCTCTTGATTTCCAGGGCACACTTTCCATTCCCTTTTATGCAGCTACCTAAGTAACTGAACTTGTCAACTTTCTGTATGGGGTCACTTCCAATGTAAAAACTGCATCTGGGACTTTGGTTCTTACTTATCACCACGCATACTGTTTTTTGCGATTTATTTCCAGCCCTTTTCTTTTACTTTTATTAACTGTTTCATCTAGTAACCTTTGTAAACCTTGTTCTGAGCCGGCAAACAATTGCAAATGGTACATTATTGAAATTATGACCTCATACAGGAAAACATTCTAAGTCTTCCATGCCTCAAAAATTCTTTTCGCCATACAGGTTGAATAAACCAGGTAAAAGCACACACCCCTGTCTTACTCCTCTCTTAATCTTAACATAGTCACTCATCTCATTACCAACTCTCGTACAGGCAGTTTGATACCAGTATAGATTTCGTATAAAATGTAAATCCTTCCCACTCAGGTACAAACCCTTTACACCAGTAAATAGCTTTTCATGTTCCACCCTAAAACAAATATACAGATCTCTTTATATTTCCATTGCACTTTCTGACAGCATCCGTACCATAAAGACAGCATTTCTGGTACACTGTTCTTTACCTACCTCTTGCCTGATTTTTCTGCTGGCCCTCAACATAATGATCATCAGAAACAGTTTGACTGCATGACCCATAGAGTTAATGGTTCGATTCAACTCACATTCTATTGCACCAGATTTCTTCAGCAAAGCAGTAAAAATTGACGTATTAAGATCTGGTGTTTAACCACTATCATACATTTCGTTTATCAGCTCTGCCAACGTCTCAAAAGCAAAGTCTTCTAATGATGTTAACATTTATGTATCAACCTCCTCAGGTACTGCAGCTTTGTTCCTCTTCATTTTGCTAAGTGCAGCCTCCACTTCTGATCCTAGAAGACGTCAATCCATATTCTTTTGTATTGAGGGTTTCTCTTCTCTGTCACCTTGAAACAGTTCACTGATATATTCACACCATCATTCTTGCACTTTTTCCTGCCAGACGATGTACAAAATTTATGACCACTGATCTTTGATCTTCTTATACATTTCTGCTGGATCTCTATGTCTACACTGCGCAATTACCTCACATTCTGCATGTAAACATTCTTCCTTTGGTAGGTTACATTTGACCCTGATCTCTTGATCAATTGCTTTATATTCTGAACTTTCTCTAATAGGATCTTCTGCCTCTCTTTCATCAAATCTAGTTTCTCTGTTGTTATCCATTTATTCTTTGATTGTCTTTCCTTTTTAGGCAATACTTTCTTTGCTGCTGTTACCACTGACTCTTTAAAATTATCCCAGCTTGACCCTTCGCCTTTATCTTTCAGAGCCTCAAACCGGACTTTGACAGTCACATTAAATTCTTCCCTTATGTTGGTGTCTTCCGTCAATGGTGCATAGCATAGTTTTGGTGCAGATACTGGCCTCTTTAACTTCTTTAGCTTTACCTTCATCTTTTATATCACTGGTATATGGTCACTCCTACAGTCAGCACTAGGTTATATGTTGCTGTGCTGGACTGCATTCCGAAAACTTTTATTGATTGTGATATAGTCAATCTGGTTCTTTATACCACCTCTTGGACTTCTTCATGACCATGGTCTCCTTGGATGTCCTTCAAACCATGTATTTGTTATAACCTGCCTATTCGATGCACACCACTGAACAAATCTTTCTCCTTTTTCATTCCGTTTTCCCAGTGCATGTTTCCCTAGCACATCACTAACCTGATCCCACTTTTGCTTTCAAATCGCTCTTTATGATGAGAAACTTGTGAGACTTGGATTGGCGTCGAGTCTGTTCAACTGTTTCATAAAACTTCATCATCTTCACTAGACAACAATGATACAAATATTGAGTCGCTATCCTTTGAAACTTCACCAATAATACTCTGTCTGATACCTGCCAGTAACCTTAAACACATCTTGCCTTTCCTTATCTAGTATAAGCCCAACCCCTCTCTCAAGCTTTTTAGCTCATGAATTTATCTTACCATGTTCTTCAATCTGGTTTCACATAAGTCAACGATGCTTATACGAAGTCTAGTCATCTCTTGCTTTACATTTTCTAACTTCCCACACTGATACATCGTTCTCACATTTCATGTGCCTATTGTGATAGTATCCTTGTTTGAGATGACCTCACTGGATAGCGGTCTGGTGCCTCCTGGGGCCCAAGGGTTTCCCTACCGGGCGAGGAATCATTGCTTGAGGAAGTGAGCCCCTTCACGCCGTTAACTGTCTGCATTACCATGAATATTCTTGGCATTTCAAGCAGTGGTTGGCCACTGCCTTCTACCTGGTGAGTTTGCAGAGATCACCACCTCCCTTCATTTGCTTGCTAGCAACCTATCCGCCGTCGCGGTCATCACTCGTAAGTCTGACTAAGGGACCCATCCAGGTGCTGCTAACCAGGTCAGCTGGATCTAGGGCGACTTACAAAAGGGAAGTGTCGGGCACACCCTTGGATCAGCGCTAAGACTCTGTTACCCTAAATTGGACTCTACTCTCACGCTAATGTTAAATAGATATGTTAACCAGAACAAAAGCAAATTAGTAGTAGGGTTCTATGTTCATAGTCTTAAGTAGCAAAATACCTAAATTAAAGATAAGGACAGTCGTACAATTTTTTGCTGTTATACTTATGAATTCACGCTTTTGATGGAAATTTGTCATTACAAGGAAAATACTTACTTCTAACAAGGTGCTGAAAAAACCTAGCCTAAATTCCACTGAATTTTGAGCATGGGCTGTATCAGGTTTACTTTTATTGACCACACTCAGTGAAAGAAAAAGAGTTACAAGATTTGGTTGACGCATGTACCTGCATACACCTTAAAACAATTTTCAAATATAGGGTCCAATATGTGCCATGAGCCAGGGTTTTTTAAGGCTCTACCTTTAGATAAGTGCAAGGCATAACTAATAAGCTCCTCAGCAACTCACAAGTCTGAAACTGTATTCACCAGACATCAGTCTGATATTCTACAGTTTTTGAGTTTTAGCATTTACGCCGAAAAAAATTTTGGTATGTGTTACACATCCATCACATGGATTATGCGCAGATCTTCTAAGATAAAGGAAATACTAATTAAGCAAAGGTTGGGAAGAAGGGTTTAAAACAGGATAAAAAGTTTTGAAAACAACGCTGATTCACAAGTGTATGATGGTTATGTGGTTGGTTATAATCTGAAACTAGTTTTTGAAATTTTCCTTGCCCCCTCCCTCAAAGAACAAAAATAATAGATTATGTTAGGGTGTTTTTGTGAATGTCTACCTCAATATACTCAAGAACACTCACAATTGTCTCTGGTGTACCTATTTGTTAGGTGCATTCAGTGAGTTCTTTTTATGTTCAGTTTATTATGTAGTTTTTACTGTACAGTTTTCAGGTGCCAAGACACCAATTTGGTTGTTGCCTTCCTGTTTTAACAGGCCAAAAAAAATTTTTTTTAAGGTCTTGGTGGTGGTTATAATGAAAGACAAAACGTAGAGTATATTGAAAGAGACGAATCTGATGGAGAATATGATGAGGTACAATTTGCTGAAATTTGAATTTTAACATAATTAACTTCGTATGTAGAATGCGCTTTTTACATGAACTGAAATAAAAAACAAAGCGGGATTTGACAGCAGTTATGCAGTTTCCTTTTATATGCTTCAATATTAATTATTATTGTTGTCACTATTACTAATATTTTGTTGTTATTAGTACTGGTATTCTTATTTGAATTCATTTCACACCAAAATGATTTTAGTGGACTTTTCTTAAAGTTGTGGTAACAAGCCCCCACTAGATCTCCAAGACTTTCCCTACAATCCAGACTGTGTTTAACAATGCGGTGGTTTGCATGGTTTAGTATATTTTTCAATGATTGTAGAACCCTTTTCAAATCCCCAGTAACCATTGGAATAACAGTTACCTCTTATTCCATAGGACGTTTAGTTCTCTCGCCAAATCTTGGTATTTCTCGGGGTTTTTTCTTTCTTTCACTTAAACTCAGTGATTTCCAGATATTACAAAATCCACAATCTGACATGTATTTTTTCTTTGACAACATATATGAGGTCAGGCCTTGTTATTATTATTATTATTATTGTTGTTATGTTTTATATTTTTCTCGATAGATCTTCCTGCCTGTGCTAACCTAAAAGCAGATAGCAACCAGCTATTAAAGGGTTTAGGTTGTTCTTTTCTTCTCTGCTCTCAGATTGAGAGCACTTTCCTTTAAACCCTTGCAGTTTCCAATAGTGCTCTTTTCTGTATTATTTGTAACCTAACACCGCCCGTTAACTTTGCCAACTTGGGGGCCTTCAGTCTTGCCATCCGAGACTAAAGGGCCCTATCTGCCCTGCTTTGTGGTCAGAGTTTTCCTTCCCCTAAGTTAGTTGCTGGCCAAAGCTAATAAGCCTAACTTGTCCTGAGCACTACTTTTTTAAAGGCTGCTTTTTTAAATGATGATGATGACGATATAGTAGCTCTTATTATAACTAAAATGAAAATCTTTGATCTGACTGATAAGACCAGGAGTTTTGATTAACTAATGACATTTTTGACAATTGCAAAGGTCATTATACAGCCAAAGGATGATAGTTGGACATGTATGGGTACAATTGCCTTATATATATTTATATAAAACTTTGCCTATGACAATAGACACTCGAAATACACGATGAAGTAAGAATACTTAGGTACAAAATTAAGTGTATAGATGTCACCTTTAAAACTTTCATGAACTGGAAGAGGAAGTCACAGTAATATGTAATAATGGAAAGAAGTTGGCTGTTACAGATACTGATGGTCATACTTCAGGAAATGGATATAAGGCATTTTAAGTAGAAAAACCTAAATTCACATAAAGCTGGATTATGAACAAGCATTTCTTCTTTCAAAACTTGTATAACATTGAGTACTTTTTAGTAGCAAAGACGGCTGTTGGTTGAGCCAGAAGAGTCACGAAAAGACGAAATTCAGAGTACATTAGAGCAGTAGTACTTATGCAGTACAAGATACACTGAACTTGTATTAGCTCAATATAAAAATGTTATCAACAGAAACATTAATGATGGGAGAGGTACATGGTCAGAAGGTTTTTTAAATGATAGATACAGAAGCTTGTGAAATTTAAGAACTTGAATTGGTGATTTATAACAATTTATGATAAGCAGTAGCTTAAAGTGACATGTAATATGTTGTGTGATGATCTATTTTTAGTATGAAACAGGCCAAAAAGGAGTACTTCATAAGAACTGAGTAAAGATATTTCGCCTACATTCTTACCAACACTTGAAAACAAACTAGAGAGATCCCAAATTTGTGGGTATAAACAGGAAGCACAAACTGTACAGCTATAGTATGATTAAAGGTTGGACTGTAGTAACTTTGGTGATATTGCCACACCCTGATAACAAGTGCTGCACTTAAAGGTACATTATATTTGGCATGGGAATATTGCTACCATTTGCTACTCAGTTAGACAGCAGTACATTTACAGCAGAAAATTTCAAAGTTAATAAGTTTTGCAGGCTTCATTGAAAATACCACCAGAAAACAGTAGACAGTAGTGAATGTTTGCAAACATTGGTGTAAGCAGCCATGTGGAATTCATCAAGGTAACTTCTTGATGAATTCCAGATAGCTGCTGTCCTAGTAACTCCTGTTTGGCACATGCAATCCAGTATGAAATCAATGCTGTAATGTGTACCAAGAATGTACAGGTATAGAATGACAGTCACTATTGCGTACGTTTAATTTAAATGGTTTCTTAGAAGATATATGTCAAAATTAACTAGAATAACCCTGTAGGAATAAATTGAGATTTTTTTTTAAGTCTTCTTCAATTTTGTTTGTTAAATGTGTTTTGTACTGATGTAAATCTTCTTTTACGAATAAGAAATTTTTGAAACCGTAAATGTTTTTGCATTTTTGTTATTTTAGATGTATACGCATCAATATACATCACAGGGAACTGCTTCATTTATTTTTACTCTTTGACAGGGATGGATAAAACCACAGTTATCAGGCCGTATGTGGTCTATGATGCCTTTATGTGTGGTCCTGCATAATATTAGGGTAGTTTTTTAATTTTTTTTTTATTGTATGTTTTCAGCCTTTTTGTTAACAAGACCCACCTATGTATTTAGTAAAAAAATTATTAGTGTAAGATGATTGAAACTAATAGTAAGGGGATTAATCAGAGGAATAAAACCGAATAGGTAACACTAATTTATGTACGGAAAATTATGACATTTAGTTACGATTATTTAAGTTGGAATGTCAATATTATGGCTTACCCTTGAAGCTAAAGTTTTATTTCGTGCATTATACATATATAAACTTGCTTTATAATGGTAACTGGATCTTCTAAGATTAGCTTTCCAATTAAGAGCAAAATTTGAAACTTGGTTTAACAATATAGTTATGTTGCATTTAATCCTATTTTAGTTCGGTCGGAAAAAGAAGAGATACAGGGACCATAAAGCTTTTGAGGTAAGTTTGTCACTTTGTGTGCCTGTTTTAAAGCACTTTATGTACAGAGGCAAAGGTAAAGTGGGTAGGAATTGCAGGCTGTTAAAGTGACTAGACTGGTGTGTAATTTTTTAGAGCTTTTCTTGTTCTTTCTTTGTGGTTTTTTTTGTGGTTTTTCTTAAGCGTACCAAAACTCTTACGCAGGCTCAAATATTCTCAGAATATTGCCAATTTCATGGACAAGATATGCTAACCATGTTCATGTTTTGTGAAAACTTCTTTTAAGCTTTATTCGGGTTAAAAAACCTTTAAAGATACAGTGAATTGTTAAACAAGGTTATTTTGCATTTACAGCTCTATTTTTAGAGGCTTGATGTGCAGAGTTGTATTTCTGCAGGTTTTTAATTCCATAATTTCAGTTCAAGGACATAAAAAAACCCACTAACAATTAAAAATTTCAGGTATGTCACTATTTTTAGTATATGTTTACTTTTACCCAGAACATAATATGCGTGTAATGGAGCATTATACGCATTATATGCATTATACGCATTATACGCATTACACGGAAAAGAACCTCCAATCTGTGGAACACTTCGGCACAAGATTGCTTCCCGGAGGACTACAACATGGACATGTTCAAATCAAATGTCAGTAAACACTTGTCAAAACCTTCCTTATAAGTCATCAAATTTTATTCATTCATTTATATCTTTTGTCCCTTTCACAATACTTATCATCATTCACCTGCCAGTCTATTCATCTCATTAACCCTCATCCTCGAGTGGCTTTTAGCTTTGATGTATGGCGACTCACTAGTACATAAAAAAATTGGTACCCAATTTCTCCTTTTGCAATATCTTAATTTTTTGACATTATAAACAGCGGAGTAGACGTTATTTGTTGTGTTGTTGCTATTTCTTATTTATCGACTGTACCTGTTAAACTATTATATCTTTGTTGATCGTCGGCAGCCAGTTAGCCATACCAACATCCTCCGTATTAATAGATACCCACAACTTTACTCCTCCGATTAGTTAGACACAATTTTTGTTTCCGTGTTTTTCCCAGGAACCTTAGCAATAGAATTTCAAAGAATCATTTCCAGGCCGCCGTTTTTATATATACAATGCACAGTTACCGGTTGACAAACAACGAAAATGATAGAGAACTTGATAAATCCATGACTAATACTGATGCATGGTATGAAATCGACTTAAACTGGCTTGGTAACGAATACTTGGATTTATCACTATAAAACAAAAGTTCAATATAGCATTTACTTTTGTTTAATTAAACTTCCACTAAACTTTCGCTACTTAGAGAACTTGAATTAAAACTTATTGGCACATGCATCTGGCGAATAATCCTTGCAATATTTCATAAAACACTCTAATACTAGTTCCAATTTTGACAACATAGTGGAATTTAACACAACTAAATCCTCTTGCTCTGCGTTACTTTTACAGTACGCACAAGTTTGAAATCATACTAAACCGCTGCATTGGTGACTAAAACCAGGAAATACCTGAGTTTGTATATTGACAACAATTCTTATTAATGACTTGAAAAATCAGAAGCAAAAAACAGTTTACATTGTATTCAAAAACAACAATTTTTGAATGAAATTTCTTAGCACCAGTCTGCACCTTTAGTGAAGTTCAAAGACCATCCTTTCAAAAAGTAGGAAAATAGGTCAGATGCACCAAAATGTAAACGGATGGGAAAAGTAAAGGTGCTTTCTTTTCTTGAGAAACTCAAGTGCGAAGAATTAAATATGGCAGAAAACAGGTTACGATTTTTATAGTCTTTGATAAGACAGCGATAAGATACACATTTTGCATGGATGCAGGTTATTAAAGTTTGTAAGAGTGGAACATGTGGTCACCCCAAAGTATTTTTCAAACAGAACTCCTGTTTCACGATGCATAATTGTACGTAATGGTATCATCTGATAGCAAGTACTAGTTGATTTAAAGGCCGGCGGAGTGAAAGATAGAAGCAATAGAAATGTGGTTTCCTTGTATGGAACTGCGAACATCTTGGGTCATGTATTTTATTTTTACATCATAGGTACTGTTGGAGTAAAAGAAACATCTTTTTTGTGTTGCAACTTAATCGTTTATTTTTTTTGAATGAAGACCTTGTGATGAAACAGGAGTAAACTACAAGTCTGAAATATCTTGATTTTAGAATGAAGAGCCAAGGGAAGAGCAAGAAGAAGAGGAAGAAGAAGAAGAAGAGGGAGATACTTCTAAATATGATCTTGAAGAAGATGAAGTAAGTGTATTTTTATGTTTCATTCTGTATTTTTTTACTAGTTGACCATCGTTCTGACTATTTATTGAGTTGGTATAGAGCTATGGTTCCCAAATTGTCGGTACCGCCCCTCGGGGTGCTTGAAGTATCCAGGGGGGGGGGTGACAGGAAAATGGGTAATAGGGTGCGTTAGGCGAAAGAGAGGCCATAGAAGGTGGTGAAGTAGATCGGGGCTTTCAAAGAGCAGCTGATAAAATAGTGCTATGGCCGGCGACAGGGCACCTTTGCATCAAATTGTAGGGCAGTTCCTGTTGTGCATAAGTAGCTCAACTTATTTCCTAAGTAGGCACATCATTGTCGAATGGTTTGGGTTGTCAGTAATATTACCAAAGAAACCATGCATTCGGTCGTTTTATGAAAGCATCCATTACTTCAAGTGAATATCAGCCTAGCAGTAAAAAAGAGCGTTGTTAATGTTGCTGAATGGTTCGTGTCAGTTATGATAAGAGACATTTTAGTTCGTAGTTCCAACGTGTTCTTTCTAACGCTTCAACTAGAAAGCAAGAAGGACAGTTCGTCAATCAAAATAATTGAGTGTAAGTTGGCATACGTTATGAAGATAGCGTGACACATTCGAAAACAGTGGCTAGTGCAAATAATAGAAAAAATCCCATTAGAGTTAAGATTAAGAAAGTTAAAAGAGTGAGTCACACGTTCACTGTTTGTTTTCTCTGTATGGTAAGTCTGTTTTTTATGCTGCCATGTTTAAAAACTTTTTATTGAAGGTAACTTCGTACACGCAGGACAACGATCACTTAATCACCAAATTTCGGGGCTATGCAGGTATTTTCCTGCAAGTAGTCGACCACAGTTCCTTGTAGTCAAATTTTCCTAAAATTTTCCTGATTTTAGAGCTAAAAGTTTCTTGTTTGGTGTTGTGAACAATGGATCCCGAGTCATGATTAACCTGGGTGAAATATCAGGCGTCCTTTTGACGTAATGCTCACATGGACAAGAACAAAGGCTTGAAAAGATTCTGGTGTCTCAAAATGGTATGAAAATGTAAAAGATTACATTGTGTTGCCCATCTTCATGCATCTACCCCCTCCTCCATTTGCATCACCAGTTGGCTATGGGTCTGGCTTGTGTCACTGCTGTTATGTACTAGCAACATAAACTTATATCACAGTTTCAGATACGAAAGAAGGTTTTTGTTGTTTCTGCACAACTTTTTTGTGGCTAGTATGAATTCTAAGGAGAAAAAACTGTTTTCTTCCGGAACAAAGAAGGCAACAAACAGCAAACAAAAAAGAAGTGTAGGCATTGTGTGTATTATTGGTACTGAATATATTATGATGTGTGATATATTGATGTTCAAATTTTCAATTATGGATTTGTAACTGCACCAAATAACTAGCAGCTACCTGTTTGCCTACTGTGCCGGAGTTTTTCTAAATGAAGCCGTGAAGCCTTCTGGACTGCTTGAATATTTAAACAACAACAGCAAAAAAAAAAAAAAAAAAAAAAAGAGCCGTAAGAAACTTGGCATATTTTCAGACACTACAAGAAAACGTACAGAAACGGAAAAGCATTGGAAATATGATTGCTAGCACTTCGCAACAATCCTGTGATGGCTTTGCACACAGTTTTACATAGGTCAACAGAGCAAGTTATTAAGGTTATTCCCCTTAGTGATAACTCTGTTCAAAGAAGAGTGGATGAGATGTATGAAAACGTGGGAGAAGCACTTTGCAACATAACTTCGTTTGGCTTGCAGTTGGATGAGTCCACTCTACCAGGGAACGAATCTTTGCTGCTTGCTGATGTACCTTTCATCCGAGACGGAAGTCTTCTCCAAGAGCTGTTGTTTACAAGAGAGCTACAAACAGACACCAAAGAGGAGTCAGTATTTCATGTTGTTGAGACATTTTTTAAAGAGAAGAGCATCCCAGTTAACATTATTATGCTTGTGCAACAGATGGGGCCTTATCGATGACAGGTCGTTATCATGGTTTTATCAGTTTTTTGAAACAAGCTGTACCATGTGTGCCTGCAGTGCACTGTGTAATTTACAGGCGACATCTGGTTGCAGGAAAGACAAATTCTTGACTTCACCAATCGTTAAGCACTCCTATCACAGCAGTAAACAAGATCAATGCGCATGCTTTCTATTCACCCCCCTATTTCGTCAGCTTAGCGTTGATAATGATG
The DNA here is from genome assembly GCA_003991215.1 of Morbakka virulenta. NCBI lineage: Eukaryota > Metazoa > Cnidaria > Cubozoa > Carybdeida > Carukiidae > Morbakka > Morbakka virulenta. The sequence goes on along the minus strand of RDPX01000060.1, from coordinate 3,136,101 downwards.
ATCATGTCGATTGTTTGTTTATTTTACAGAGAAATTCAATGGTTACCAAATGGTAACTGGCTGAGGAGGTTGCATTCACTTTTTACCACAGTTGTTGAATTCTTCTAGGTCTCCGATTTTGTTTTCTGTACAGAACAAAAAACCCCGCATGGCTGTGCATAGTTGTCATATATATTCGCAAAGTTCAACAAAGTTAATTTGCACCTTCAAGGAGGTGATGTCAGCCTTATTAAAGCAGCATAGTCTGCCGCAAGTTCTTCCGATTTCTGTGTTTAGCTGAGCTGAAAAGGGAGAAGCCTTTGCCAGACGAAGAGTTGATGAGTCACACGAAGACATGCCTTCAATATTTAAAGATTTGCTAGAAGTTCCTGGCTGGGTTTCAACCCAATTCTGGACGTAAGCAATGGGAAAACAGAAGTGCAATAGGAAGAATCGATTTCGCTCCGAAACGACATTGAGGTAAAGCTGAAGATAAAAAAATCCTACCAAGAGATTTGGTTACAAAAACACATTTCTCTACTTTGTGCTATGGAAAAAATAGGTGTATCTTTATCGCCATCCCAACATCTTATTTAGCAGAAAGAGGCTTTAGTGCAGTCGACTAACTTCTTTTCAAGCAAAGGAACAGACTGAATATTATTGAACGCGGAGGTCTTGGGCTACTTTTTACCTCTTTCCAGCCTGATGTTAAGCTGATGACCTTACGTCAACTACATACATCCCATTAAAACTGTAATGACTTTGCTATTACGGATAAAAATTCTTCCGTTCTTATTATGAAACGAATCAACGTACGTGATGAAGTTTTATTTGTCATTTCAATTTGCAGTATGCAACATGAAGAGCAAGTTGGGCGTTTATTTAAGTGTATGTCTAGGGTGCGCAAGCGATGTGGCCTGAGAGTGAAAGGAGTGGAAGGTTAAAGACGTTTGAGGACCACTGTTATAAAGGGACTGGTGCTTGAATGTATATGACATATTTTACATCGATCGTATCTTGTTGTATCATACTCACTAGTCCAAGATCTTTGATTCGTCGAATTTTTGTCATTACCTTTTTTTATTCTTTTCTTTTTCAACAGTACATTTTCTTACCATTTTTTTGTTCCCCGTTACATTTTGTTTAGCCTTAAAGTTTATTTGGAAAGGCTAAGGATTTGTAGTTATGTTTTAATTTATATAATAAAATATATAAATTCAAAAAGCTATCGTTTCTGATTAACCAGTTGATGATGCATATTTTTGTGATCGCAGTTAACTAATTAAGTTTTTTGATACTTCATCTGATGACACTTTGTTATTTACTTCTGCACAGGATGATGATGAAGATGTCGATTTATCAAAGTATGATTTAAGTGGGTCAGATGATGAGCCAGACGCGAAGTAAGATTATAACTTTCCAACTTGTAAGGCTACTATAATACTTCCGTTAATGCACTTTTAGGGCTTTTTTTGATCAAGGTGGCAAAAGTTTAATAAATGTTACCAGGTACAAGGTATGGCAAGTCTTCCATGTTACCTGTTTTCCTGGAAATACTACTCAATACTGTACTTACAAGTACAATACTGCACGGATCAAAAGCCATGTTTGTTTCTTGTAGGCAACTTTTCATTTTATTTCACTCCTTAAAAAATTAATCAAAGGAGAACCTCCTAACAGAAATTGTGTCGTAAGAAGACCTTGAAAGATGGTTTGTGTTCAAAGGCGTTTTTTTATGAAATGAAAGTGCGGGAGTCTATATAAAGCCATTCGGAGATAGAGGTTAATATCCTGAAAACAATAAAAAAATTATTTTTGTCAGTTATGAAGAGATATGAAACTGTAGACGTTTCTTGTTATTTCACCCACGGCAACGTCTCACATCCCCCAGGTATTTTTCAAAAGTTGACTTTGCAGAATTTGTAGGGTGCGCGCTCGCTGTGTTACGTCGAATGATCTTTGCAGCAGACAAATGTATCTTTGCCTAAGATATTATTTAACAATATCAAGGCACTGGCATACTAAGAACAGCACGAAGACAATTTTGAAAGAGAATTTTTAGATACCACGCAACACTTTTAAAACAATGAATATTTGTTATTTGCCTAGTGATACCATCGAATTTGTTAAACATATAGTTAAATAACATGACAATGACCTGTAAAGATAAATTTTGAAATTTATCTTCATGGTACTGAAATTGCATTGTATTGAAATTAAAATTGTCAAACCTTGATAACTTTGAACTTCATGAAAGAGGAGGGTAATTTTAAAGCAACGAAAGCCAATTTTTTTCCGAGGCCATTACTGGTAAAAACATTGCTTTCGAAGACCTTGAATATTGCTTGGAAAACTTCCTTGCCCCTTATTTTTTGTGTAAATAACTGGAAGAAACAACGAAGGATGACTTGAGCCGTAACGGGCACAGAATAAACCACAAATCTTCTCGTGCTTTTGACCAACGTTAACTTTCAGTCGTAAAATTAGGACTACAATTTGAAGTTGCCTTTCTGTGTATATGTATATGTATATGTACTAGATCAGGGTATAGCCTTAAAAATCCGTGGTATAATTATGTTACCATATTAACGGGGCAAGTGAAAGAATAGAACAACTAAAAAGGATAAGGGTTAGCGCCTAGGTTGGATTCAACCATCACTGTGGTAAATTTCTTTATTCGCTAAAGCAGCACAGTTCCGAGAGTGTTAAGGCTATGAGATGGGGTACATGCAAATGTAATAAACAAACAGAAACATATCGGGGCTTAAGGCATTTCTAAATGGAAACATTGCTGAAACCTAACAAGAATAAGTTAGAAATTATATGTAATTGGGCTCTCCGTCGAAGGGCGCTGTTCACTATGATAAGTTTGTGGGCACCTAATTTGGAGAAACTGCCGTTATCTGTAATGAAACTTAGTGCAAGATGTTTTTATCAACTTCCTAACAGCCATTTAGGTACTTAAGGCACTGGTGTGGGAAAAATATTAGTTTCATTGTAAAAGGCTTGTTTGACCCCTTTCCATTTTTGTTTTAATATTTATTTAAAAGCAAGCTGTCACCTTGGTAATTTACAACTTTTACATTACTCTTTCCTATTACATTACAAATATGTATCACAACATCCTTTTAGAGCCCCCAGAAACTGTTAGATAGAGTTCCTTGCATTTGAAAATTAAATAAAATATATTGCATTGGAACCTAATAAAAAGACCTCCACAGCTATGCGTACTCTTTTGTATTCCTAATATTGCATAATAGCACAAGTTTTATTTTTTACATTGGTGATATGTTGTATTCACATTGCACATTTACAGCAAAAACACATCGGGGGTGCTGAAAAGGTAAGCTAATATTTGCATACATACCCTTATTTCTGATACAACTGACATTCGAAGTGTCAGGCATTAATTTTATTTCTCTTACAGTAGTGTTATGGTAATTTCATATTTGAACAACTAATTTTGCTTAAGGAATATTGTACGAATTCCTACAAGTTTTAACCATAGTTTGTTATAAGCAAAAAGCTGTTCATGGCCAAAATAGTGCATTTTTTATGTCTGTTGGACGTTTTAAGATGTTTTTTATTGTAATTGAATTGTGAATTTTGTTGGTTATTTTTAATACCAATTGCAGGGATGTGCAATCTTTATGTATGGAGCACCACTATGTAAAATGTTCTTTTAGGGTGACGGCTGTGATTTATTTCTTTCTATATAAGAATGATTTCTTATATACAATCAGCTGTTGGTGATTGAAAGTACGGTTATTTTAGTCAAAAGCTTTGTTGTATTTGTTTAGTGGGACCAAGACGGTGTCCACCATTCCTTGTTATCACTGGTTATCTCTTGGAAGCTTTGTTTATTTTTGTTTTGGCGCCTTGGTTGCGAAGAATTCCGGCAAATCTTCATTAAATAAATGTACTTTAAATCACATTTAATTGTATACCTTTTAACCAGTGATTTACTGATTGTTGAAGAGGTTTTGCTACACACACAAAATGTATGAAAGGAAATCTAACTATTGTGTTTTTCCTTCACAAGCAAGGAAGATCATCAAAGGCTTACCTTTGTTGTGACCTAGTTCTGAGATTTTGTAGCATAATTCTAACCACACGTGCATGAAACCCGTTACCCCCAAAAAGCTGTCACATAACTGTTTCCTGCTGTTACTTTTAATGCCTGTCGTGTAGCATATTTATTATTTCCACACTGTAATTTCTTTAGGCATCATTCAAGATCACGTTCACGTTCACGTTCAGTTTCTCCTAAGAGAAGACGGTAAGTCATTAGTACTTCTTTACTACTTTTAATGCTTGTCATGTTGTATATCTATTACTTTAATACTGTGATATGTATCTTCAGGCTTCATTTCACGTTCATGTTCATTTTCATTTTTTCTAGTAGTAAAAGTAGTAGTAGCAGCAGTAGTGGTAGCAGTATCACTAGCAGTATCACTAGCAGTATCACTAGCAGTATCACTAGCAGTAGTACTAGTACTAGTAGCTCCGATGTCAGACAGCAGTTGTGATATTCTACTTTTATTTTTTCATAGTTTTTACCAAGTCCACTTACCTTTGGGTAATGAACAGTTAAAAAATTCAAGTAGAATATTATAAATATATATATGACTAGAACCTTTTACAATGATGTTTACTGTCCCCAGAAGAACTGGATTTATTGTATACTGATTATCATTTCCCGGAATGTTTAAGAGGTACTTGGACTACCTTAGTATCTGTAGCACAGGAGCAACTCTTCCACATATTCCACATTCGGAATCAAATAGCTGTTTGTTTTTAATGTACTGAAAATTAAATATCAATGCGGCCTTCAAAAAGAAGGAGCACCAATATTCTACTAGACAAATTGCTAAACAGAAAGTTAGTTAATTGTCTTCACAAATATTCTTCGATGTAGTTTAATCGGTTATTCGCAAAGCGTATATACATTCACCAAGTGTACACCGCGAAGGCACCGACATAAGTGTATTTAGAACGAAAGTATTTTTGGATACGTGTGAACAAAACAACTAGCTTGAGTGAAGGTCATGTTTTTATTTTATTTGAGGCCTCTTTGACGTTAATCGTACTTTTCGCTCAGTTTAACAGTCTGTACCTATTTAATCTGACTAGTATGACAGTTACTCTGTTGTGTGGCGTTATTTACCAGGTAACAGTATAAGTGCATAGACAAACTGGCCGCCAGATAAATAGTAAAATGAGCCCCCTAATGTTTCAAGTGTCTCGTGCTTTGAGTTTTAAGTAGCCTTTTTTTTAATCTACTTTAGATTGCGCTCAAGTAGTAGCAGCAGCAGTAGTAGTGACAGCAGTGAAAGTTCGAGATCGTCTTCTTGGTCAAGTTCATCGCGGTCAAGGTCAAGGTATTTCAGTGTAGCGTTTTAAATCATACTAGTCACATTTTGTTGCTTGTTTTTGTTTCTTTTGAATTTGCAATTGCTAATGAACTTTGCTCTGGCTCAGGAAACAGATTTCAAATATTTTTTACTTTTTTTCCTAAGTAACCTTGTTTCTTGCGAGATCTTCTTCAATACTACAGGAAACAGGTGATTCCATATGAGTAAACACTTCGCAAAAACTACGTGGAACGCGTGTATATGGATAAACTTGAACAAGTACGAGTTATTTTCCAAAGCGGCTGTATTTGGATAAGCATCGACGATACCTCTGGGTTTTTACAATCGCTGTGTGGCAAACGTCACTGTTGTTCTGCTTAATAATCAAGCAACAACGGCTTACTTTCTGTACACAACCTTCCAGAACACAAACCACTTCACAATCTCCCAAACGATAACCCAGGCTCTCTAACTGCTATGGCCAGAAAAACTGTGTGACCAAGTCTTGTTGTTTGTCCCAGGTGCAGCTGCCTACATCAAGAGAGCTTATTCCGATGGTATGAAAGGGCTCTTTCCCAAGCTGATACACATGACATGTCATGTACATGTTATGCACAACGTGGTCAATGCAGCAAGAAAACCTTTTCCTTTGGCGGACAACCGGACAGCTAGTGGAAAGAAGATATTTCGCAAGGCTCCTAAAACGAATACAAGTGCTGAAAAACAAAGACTCAACACTGCCCCTTCCACCACAATCTGTCATTACTCGATGGGGCACCTGGGTTTCTGCCGCTAAGTAGTACCCAGAGTTTTTGCCTCAGATTAGCTGTGTTGTGGAAATGATGGATGACGCTGATGTAGTAAGGATCAAATTTTTCAAGCAGCTGTTGAAAGACCAGCGAGTCCTTGCTGAATTAAGCTGCTAAATTGTTCTCACCAAGACGAGAGCTCAGAACCTGTGCTGATTCCTTTTAGAGGTTTGTGTCTCTTGTCAGGTCATTGAGATCTGCTTGTGTTAGAGACACTGGCCGGTCATTCTCTTCTGGCTTGTATTCTTCACCCTCTGTTCTGTCATATGTGTTATCAGATTCTAATTCAGAGCTAGATACCATTGCAACATCTACCTCAGAAACAGGTAGGTCTGGACCATAAGGGACTAATCTTATGGAAGACCGAAAATCAGGATACTGAACACAGTACTTGTTCTTGCAATTGATTACGTGAAGATTAGACGTGCAAAAATACCACTGTCACGTGATCTTTACCCTCTCTCCACACCATAGCAACAGCAAATGACATACTTTTACTTTTGTTATTTCTCCAATCATGCTAACATGGGGTGCAAATGGCTTGCCCTTGTCGCCAAGCTTGACTCCAAAGCAAGCATGACATGCCTTCTTTAGAAAGTCATTTATTTTTGCAAGGCGTCCAACAAGAATCACATTACCACATATATAACAGAACTGGTCAGTATCATTTGTACATTCGCAATATTTTATCTCTTGATCTAAAATATTAAATGGAAACACTACATCTGTTTCTTGCGATTCCAAGCGACACTGACTTGAGTTTAGCTTTCCTAAGCCATAAATGACCATCCAGGTGTAAACAGGAAAGGCTTCAATTTCAGTTTCCTAAAGGTAAAGGTTGATGCAGTTTCGGTTTCCAATTGAGCCTGCTCCAGTTTCTTTTTCTATATAAAAAAAGATAGGGCTACAGCCCTGTTTTTCTTGAAGTATTATTCAAGGGTAAAAACGTGCACAAATCATATCTCAAAAACTTAATCTGACTAAAGAAAATGGATGGAATTTTTGGATTCAGCACATCAAAAAATACACAAACTAGTTAAAAAACCTTCGGCCTTTGAAAAAAGGTTTTTATACGCAGGGCAGTATTATTTGCTGAAATAAAGCTGCCCATACTAGTTTCAATGTTATTCAACGTCACAGACATGAATTTCAGCAGTTCAAGTAATTTCGTCGACTTTAGTGACGTTTTCTGCTAAAGAAAACTCTTTTCATCACTTATTGGTATTGTGAAACTCAGTATTAGTGAAAAACACCTAGCCCACCAGATATTCGATCTCCATTACCAACCGTTAGTGAAGAGAAAATACTTTAACAGCAATTTTTGTTGCATACTTGCAAGTTCGTAACTTTAATGCTGCCATGAAGTCTGCCATTGATGACTTCTTGACTTCCATAAAGTATCATTCATGTATGATAAACTCTAGGTGATTCAAATAACTACGATAACCGGAACTACTTAATTGAATGATTCCGTTTCTTGCAATTAGTAGAAATCTTCATAAGTGACGGACAACAGTAGTCTTGAAGTAGTATGCAATGCTTGTCACTGTTTTGTCTTTCTATTTTTATGTTATGTGCCAGTTAAGCTTAAATTAGGAGAACGTTTATTTTTCGCAGATTTTTGCTCGGATCTTAAAGTACATACATACGTACATACATACATACATACATACATACATACATACATACATACATACATACATACATACAGACATGTATACATACATGAATACAAACCTACATATATACATACCTGCACACATACATACTTAGATAGTGTGGGAGCTTAACCGATGAAGTTGCTAATGTTTATCAAGAGTCTATAAAATGTTGATATTTGATTTGCAATCAATTACTTGGGGGATATTTATTTTACAGTTTTTTGTTTTATTGTTTTCCCCATTTTGACTGTTGACTTTTTGTTTTAGAATAAATTGTTATATTTAATGCCTTCAAATGTATTTATATACATTAAATATATAGCACTACATTTTGCTTCTTCACAGGAGTGGTTCTGTTTCGCCATCTCGACGACGGCGTTCCCGTTCTCCGAAGAGCAGAGACAGAGCAAAACCAAGGCGAAGCTGAGGCAGAGGGAGTCTGGTAGAGTAAGACACGAGAGAGTTGGAGCAATTAACATTGTGCAATCTTCTGTTTGAGCTTCTCAAAAATTGGGAGAGACGTATACTCACTGCACATAAGTGGCAGGGACCCCTATTTTTCTTTTGCTTTTTTTTATTCCAAAGTTTTTTTCAGTTTTAGTAAACCATCGGTACCTTTTTTGCCACCAATTGTTTTTGTTCATTTATATTTTGCCCAGTTTGTGGGGTTGATTTGTTTTGTCGGTCATTGATCCCCCCCATTTATTGTAACCTTTCTGAATTTTTGTTTGTTTCTGTACTCACTTGGCTATATGGTTTGTTGATAGGATCATGGGCTTTTTTTGTTATAAATTTTTGTGTGCAGGTGTAAACATTTCCATTTTTTATCGAAGTGTTTTTTAAGAGAAATTATTTGTTTTTTATTTCAATCTATATTTTATGGGATGATATATTTGTTTTGAAAATTAATGAAAATGTTACCTGAAACAATTTATTTGCCGTAGGTGACACTTGTTTAGTCAGTCTGACCATGAATAGACTAAACAGTTTTGTCTCTGGTCTAATAGTAGCTACTGATTTGGCAATCGTTTCTCAAAAGACCTTATTATGCATGATTTTATGCGCCCCCAACTATGACCACGCTACAGACAGAAAAAATAAACAAAAAAGTACGGGTACTTTTGTTTATAGAGTTTGTAATATTTAGGACGACGAAGATGGTAATTAGTGTAGATTGAAAAGGTAGTACAGATACATCAGACCTATCTTAGCCCCTCGGGAATGGCGGTGGGTAGGCTGCTCTTAGTCAACCGCTGCTAAAATATATCTGTAGTTTTTTACAATATGTACGTTTGTTTAATGTCGCTGCAAAACTTAAAAGCATTATATGACTAAACCTCAGGGATTTTTTGTTCTGAATGGAGACAGGAAAGAGTTAAAGGGTATTTAGACTTAATCGCATGTTCTCAGCTTTAAAACACGAAGAGTTTTACCAGTGGGGTACAAAAGCCATTTAAATATATTCATCCTGGCATGTTGTTTAATCTGAAAAATAAATGGAAGTTTTATTTCTTTTGACAATCTGCTTTCTCTTTTTTTCCCATGGTATTTTGATAACTGTTATCATACTCATTGAAATGTATTAATTGGTATTTATTTGTTTTTATTTTTTGAATCATATATTTCTATGATTTTGATTTCAGTCGTAATCGATATATCAGTAAAAAAAAAGATAAAACACAAATTTAAAAGAATACAACATCGTATTTATTTTTCTAACAGTGAGATGTCAGGTGCTGGATCGATATTTTTTGTTAATTTCTGAAAAGCTTGACAGTCACTTTTTAGAAGATTTAAGATTCAGAATTAAAGAGCAATTGAAAAACTGAAAAAATTACGGAGGTGACAATGCATATTGTAAGACATTTGTGTGTAAGCTTTTTATCACAAGACACAGATTAAATTTAAGACACAATTGAATGTTAAATACTTTGATACATATCAAGGTCAATGTTACCAAATTTGATATCTCAAAAGAGGTCAATCATTTTGAAATAACTTTCAAACCTGGAAACAGCCCTGCTTTGAAAAATCAGTTGGGAAAGCTGGAAGAATTAGAATTTTTAACCACCAAATGGGTCAAGTTTGCATGATTGAAAATATGGGGAAACTTTGTATCAAATCACATTGGGATTTTTTTTCCTGGGACTGTAGCAGCTAGAATGGTAGCAGTTTGATTTTGATTCTGTTCCGTCACATCATTACCTATGCGCGAACGCGCACTCCCCCCTACCTACGTACACATCCCTGCCTACGTACACACCCCTACCTATCTACACACCCCTACCTATCTACACACTCCTACCTCTACGTACACACCCCTACCTACCTACCTACCTACCTACACACCTACTTACCTACCTACACACCCCTACCTACGTACCTACCTATACACCTCTACCTACCTACCTACCTACACACCCCTACCTATCTACACACCCCTACCTTCCTATACACCCCGTTCCTACCTTCACACCCCTTCCTACCTACGCACGCCTACTTACCTACACAGCTAAACACACCTCTTCAAGCTTCACAATTGTTACCCTAATGAAATTATGTTTTGCCAAGCCGGAATAAAGAGAGCTTTCTTTGCAACAAGTTTACATGATCACTCTGTTTTATCCTGAGTTTCTGAATGTCCAAGGGATAGGAACGAGAAGCCACGGAATGTTGCAAGCCTACTTAGCTTGCAGCATGAATGTTAGTTTAAGACATTTGGGGATTCGTTAGAGTAGAGTAGATTATGTGTATGTTAGCTATGTAAGTGGTGTGGGTGGAAAACTGTGATGAACCAGAAAAAAAAGACCCATATATCCAGAAACGTTTAACGCAGAATAACTTTCTTTTGCTTTCTACAATAAATACGTCACAATTTAGAAAAATCTATATATGATGACTAAATTATCATTTTTATTTCTGAGAAAACGTGGGTTTTACAATGATGATTTATTGTAGTCATAGCGGAGGCGGGGGGAAGATTTGGAATAGGCACTGTGTTGCAGTACACCTCTTTTTTTTGGACGTCAAATTTGCCATCGAAAATTAGGAATTTTGAATTTAATTGAATTTTTAGAAAAAGCTTCAATAATCAAAAAGTGGATGTTTTGCGAGTTTGAAAATATTTTCTATCAGAGATGTAATAGGTTGTCATAGTGTTTAGGTTTAATTTAATGACTTTGCCAAATGTGGCAACAGATACTAATATGTTCATTAGAATTTTGAATGAAGCCCTATTGTTTGGGGACGTGAATAGCATTGAAAACAATGAAGATTTAACTTGATTAAATCGTGAAGCCAAATGATTATTTTTAAGTAATTTGTAACAGTGCTTTACACCAAATCTGCAGCTTCCAGTTAAAGAATACATGCCATACAGACTGGGATGATAGGAATAACCTTAATTGACTAGACACTGTACAGCTTAAGAGGGGGGTTTATTTTAATGTCATTTACATTGTTTATAAACGATTTAAGTCTTGTCATGAAGAAGAATACTGAAAGGGGTAAAGGGCCATAAACAATTTTTGACAAGGTACTGGGTAGCAGGGATAAAATCCCACTGAGTAATAACTACTTGCAGTAGCAAAGAGTTGACATCTTCAAATATTTCTCTGATACTTTTGACAATGAACTGAAATATGCTTAATTTATTTGATGATGATTGTTAGAGAAGTTGGTATTTTGGAGCTGGTTTTTAAAAAGGGCCCTTTTCTTAGAATAATTCTATTAATAGCGTTTGGGAATTTGATTTGCCACACCGAAACCTGAAATGAATTGTTTCTGGTTGTCAACGCAGTAGTTTTGATGTAATTGCCGTAGAAAAGTTCCATTTCTGTGTGGTTCATTGAATTTTACCGCACTTTCTTTAAACGATCTTGTGTAAACCAATAAATTTTTAATAAGTCGATGGATTTGGAACATCGGTATTTAAGGTAAAGGTACGTCATTAACGAATAATGTATTACTGTGTTTATTGCCATTTTTTTTGTCACAATTTGCCACTAATACTGTTCTTTCTTTGTCTTCTCCATTAGTGCTAATTCGAAGTGGTACAGAAAAGGCTATCGTCACCACCGAGTTCTAACGACACCGTTTTGTGTATTAGTTACAAACTCTTTGACCACTTTATTGGTACTTCAACAAAATTTACGCTTTTCAATGTGTTGTATTGTTCAAAGCAAATAAAATGCCTTTTTCTTTAACATGAAATCATTTTACATTCTTTGTTTAAGCTTACCATTGCACAGCCGGAACTTTTATGGTGAAGTATTCAAACTGATATAATTGATAATAAAGACATGATAATAATTGCATTTCAAATCATTGGGACGCGTAACGACCAAGCAATTGTAGTATGCTATTACCTGTTAGTCATACCAAGATAAGTGAATTCACATGTGATGGCAAACTCATTGGAATAGAACACTACGCCACTCTTTTTGTAAAATAGCAACTAATTTTGTGATACGAGTTGTAAAAAAAATTGTGTAATACCACGAGACGCGTCAGAGCTAATAATACACGTGCCCACAATCTTTGAATTATTATACCCTTGATATTTGCCAAACCAGTTATTGCATTAACCTTATTTTCTCATCTTGTCCGCATAGAAGTATTGAACCTTAACACATTAACTTTTAAGTCGGCTTACAAGAATGTAACATTTGGCGTTCCATTAGTATGGGAGAAAACCGATTGCTAGAGGGTAAGATGCAATGGTGATGTCGAGTTGAGTATTTTTAGATGGACTTGGGACTGCAACATTGACGGTGAAAAAAGAAATTGTTTTAAGGCTACTTTTAGCAAAATGACTTTGTAAAGACAACTTTACTAGAGTCAGGCCATGTCTGATCAAGGCTGTTGTCAATTTGTTTCTGCAGTGTAATGAAATGAAGATAACTGATGCCAGTAAAAGCCAAGTGTGGTGTAGTTAAAAGAAATAACAGGTAGTTTCTTCTAGATCTACAAGGACACGGCTAGTTCTTGTGTTTTGGTAAAAGCATTAACAGGAGGGCACAGCCGCGTAGAGGTGCCAGGTCCCATCTGAAGGTTACAGTACCGATGAAATTTGAAAAATGAAGGGTGCATCTACAATCAGGGTGGCCTCAGTAACTTGCTTTGCTGACAGGACAGCCTTCGCCTAAGAGAATTGAGGAAATTTGCATCAATAGCAAATTCCAGTAACCCTGGGTTTTGTTAACCAAAGTATGCAAGGTTTAGTTTAGAACCAAAACTGAAAACACATTTGTGAGGTGAGACAGCAGGAACTACGTAACAGGCCCAGACGAAGTTGTATTGCATTGTGAAGCACGTAGAGGCATCTGTCAGAGTAATAATTTGAAATATTTTTTACCAAAAAATTTCCAGCATATTTTAGGAAATAGATATCTTCGAAAAATTATGCAAAATTATGTAGAGAACCATATCCTGAATTTCAAGAGGTGAAGGTAAGAAAGAAAATAATTGCACTTGGCATTTGTTTTTTGCTTACTGTCCCGTATTGACATGAAAGAATTTTTTATCAATAAATCTTTCGGTCAAGTTTAACTTTGAATGCATTGAGTAATATAATTTCGAGTCGCTCCACCTCAACCTCAGCCTTCCCCTGCTCCTGTTGCTCTCTACCTTGCTGTCAAATGTCTTCTTTACCCCCACCTCTTCTCCCATTCTCATGACATGACCATACCAGCGCAACCTTGCTTCTCGTGCCTTCTCTCGTATACTGGTAACCTTCGTGAACTTTCAAACATTCTCGTTAGTTCGGTGCTCCCGCAGAGACAGACCTATCATCCATCTTAACATCCTCATCTCAGTCGACATTTGTGCCCTCTCTTCCACTCTTCTCAATGCCATCACCTCTAGTCCGTATAACAGTACTGGTCTGATCACACAAATAACTTTTCTTTCAATATAACTGGCATCGTCCTGTCACACACTATTCCACTTGTTTCCCTCCACTTCATCCACGCTCTTTTGATTCTGTTCCTGATCTCACCACACCCTCCTCGTTCCTCCACAATTGAAATAAGGTAGCAGAACTGATCTACCTGATTTATCGGGTCCCCTTGTGCATCTACCATGTGGCACCTCTCTCCACCATCTTTTCTGGTCACTAATGTTTCTGTCTTCTTTGCATTTACTTTCAGTCCATTCCTTACCAACGCTCTCTGCCATTGTACTAGTTTTCTTTGCAGGTCAGCTTCACTCTCCGCTTTGATCGGGAGATCATTTACACAGAGAAGTTCTGTTGGTAGACTTTGTCTCGCCGTTGCACTGATTGTGTCTATGACCACCGCAAACAGGAAAGGGCTTAGTGCTGAGCCCTAATGCAAGCCGACTTCAATGTTGAACTGGTCGGTCTTGCCTTCAGGGGTCCTTACAACGGTTTTACTTCGACTGTACAAGCTTTGCACCACTCTAACAATCTTTTCTGGTACTACCCTCTTCCGCAGACACCAGTATACAACTTCCCTTGGGGGTCCGGTCGTAAGTCCACAAAGGCCATGAACATCTTTTAATTACCTTTCAGCTTCTTTTCTTGTCTTTGCCGTAGAATAGAACTGGCATCTCTTGTACCTTTTCCTGACGTAAAACCAAACTGCATGTTATCTATCTCAATCAAATCCCTTAGCCTTCTATCCAACACTCTTTCATACACCATCCCATGCTCTAGTAGCTTGATCCCTCGATAATTGCCGCACTGCATAATGTCTCCTTTTTGCTTGGAGATTGGCACCAAAATACTCGTGCCAGTCTTCTGGTATTTCCTCTTCATCCCAAACTTTCCTGATGATTTCCGTTAGCCATATGATTACTTCCTCTCCTGACGCTCCGATCATGTCGCTCGTAACCTCGGATGGTCCCGGTGCTTTCCCCTTCTTCATTTTCCCCAGTGCTACCTGCACCTCCTCTACTGTGATTTCTTTCACTGGACCTTCAACTGCTTTCACTGCCTCCAGCTGCTCCCGCGCATTCTCCTTGTTCAATATATATTTCCCGCTATTTGGCTATTCTGAACACTTTCTGTTGTCCCTCCTTGCTCTCCAATTCCTCTTGCAATTTCTTGCAGCTTTCTTCCTTTGCGTTTGCCACAGCCTTCTTTGCCATTCTTTTACAGTCGCTGTACCTTTCCAGGGCCACATCACTTTCATCATCTTCCAAAAAAAGAAAACGTAATTACTAACAAATACAAGTAAAAAATATTGCAATTTACGCCCCCTCTTTCTAAAATGAATATCTTGAAATTAAAGAGAGAGGGCAAGAAAAATTTTCCACGTATTTCATATTCAAACTATTAAAAATTTTAGAAAAGTGTTATCTGCAATACTACTGTTGCTATACAATATTTTTATCCCTAGATCTTTGATCCAAGTAGCTAATTGAAAATTTTCATAACTACCAAAATTTTCTTTGCTTTGTTGGGTTTTGTTCGGCTGTTTGTATAACTTCTACTTTCATCATGAGAAATAGAACCGTTGCGCAAGAATTGTCTTCCTTAAAAGTAACAATGTTCCAGGTTGTGAAGTAAAACGAAGGAAGTACCCTAAAAGTACGATTTATCATGAAAAGCATTTAAGATATAAAACACTAGTTTCTCTACCGGAAATTTGCCAGTTCTGTTGCTGAGGTACTGCTTGGTACTGACCAAGATTAGGAATTGCCTAAGACAAATATAGTAGGCTCTGCCACTTCCTTTAATAACAACTTTCAGTGAAAGCATTTTCTTTAAGCAAGAGCGGTTGGTTTGGTATGCCAAAAAAATTATTCTTCGCAAAAGAACACCTGTAGTACCTGCAGTTTACTTTCGACCAATGGGATTTGAGAGTGCTTTTCATTCAAAAACACTGCATATTGGTTGTTGTTTTTCCTCGCTAATTTTTCCTGTTAATATTATAATATTATTACAATGTTATTAATATTATTATTATAATATTGTATAATATTATTATTACAGTTTTGATTATTATCAAAACTGTGCTTTTAAAAAATTTTCTGGAGGTACCTACCAGCTGTCCCTCCCCACGCTATACACGACCTTCATAATTTCCATTACAATTTTGTAATTCTGCTAACAAAGAAAAGGATTTAGTTTAAACAGGATTTAAAAACGAGGCTGCTGCAATAAAATATTTTGCTTTAAAATAATTATTAGCTGCAGAATCTTATTATCAAAAAGCAAATTTGTATGTCTTGCAAAGGTAAAGGGTATTCAGTTGTACAGACATCTTCTTTTAATCTATTGATATTCTTTCTCTTCAGGGCCTTTCACTGATTTAGAATAGGCCCCCACTAGACTGAAAAGGAGAGGGGTAGCTGTTCTTACATTAAATTTCTGCAAGTGATGAATAGAAATTTAGATCCTTGGGCGACAAAATTTGATATCAAAACTAACTCCATATAGTAATTTTATTTGGTGGGAAGAGAAATAAGATGCAATGTTTTTCACTGAGCACAGCGAGTGTTAGAAAATGTAAAGGTCATTAATTTTTCAAAAGCATTGGTCTGCAGATAGTTAACCAATGTGACATGATCTAAATAAGGTGGCTTTGAATTGGGAATATTTCCTTCCATACTACCATAAGAGCTTTTAAATTATATTGATGGAAAATTGTGAAAAGCTTGAATCACTTGAATTTTAACTTTCCATCTACGAATTTAGATGGCACGTCATATGGTAGCTTTTCATGGAGGCTGATTTTATCCAGCTATCTATGCATTGTATTTTTGTATCTGTAGGCCGGTTTTAGGTAGCAAAAATCAATAAGCTATTTTCTTCTTTCTCATTATCACCAGGTGCTTCCTTTTTCCAGGATGTTGGAGATCAAGGCATTCCATCTTTTACGCTGTTTCGTTGCTATTAACAATTCTGCTTACATCAAACTTTTGTCAACGTCTTTTTTCATGCTTGTTACAAAAGTTAAAGCTGTTTCTCTCTCTGTTTTCCTTCAATTTTTTCAGTCAATACAAGATTTTTAATATCTTATCTTCTCATAACATGGTACAAAAAATGCACCTGTCTTTTTTCTATTATAATTATCAGCTTATGTTTCATTTTAACTGTTAAAGACTCTTTTTCTTGCTAACTTTGTTCATGATATTCACAGCATTCTTCTTAAAAACCACATCTCTGCAGCTTCTACCTTCTTGCATATTGAGTCATCAATCGTCAAAGCGTCACACTTGTACAACAGGACTGACTCCCCATAGCATTCTAATATTCCAAATTTTGTCTTTATTCTAAGGCTTTTGTTCTTCATGACCCTATCCATTTTGCCAAAAGTGTTTTAAACAATCCCAATTCTTCTATGTATCTCCTTGTGGAATCTTTCATCAGATATAATCATCGTGTCTAAATAGCATAACTGATGTGCCTCTGATTCTAAGCCCCTTAACATAAAGATTACAAGTTGGAATTTCATTTACCTTAAGTATTATCATGCACATAGTTTTTTTATTTAGCTGTAATCCCTTCTCACTTTCCAGCACAACTTTGATTAATAGTTCTTGTGTCTTTGTCTCTACAATAAGAACAGTTCCCCTAGTACACCTAAAATCGATATTAATACCCTTTTATTTTAATACCAGGCATATTTTTTATTCCCCCCAAGATGATTTTATTGTACAGGTTGTTGAAAACAAATCAGGAGACATAATACCACCCTTTCTAATTCCTTTTTT
Source organism: Morbakka virulenta (assembly GCA_003991215.1). Taxonomy (NCBI): domain Eukaryota; kingdom Metazoa; phylum Cnidaria; class Cubozoa; order Carybdeida; family Carukiidae; genus Morbakka; species Morbakka virulenta. The sequence continues at coordinate 3,118,617 of RDPX01000060.1, read as the reverse complement.
TTATTGGTACCCATTTATTTGTTTTACCTTCAACCTAGATGACTTCAGTGTGTTTATTAATCAAAGATACTTCCCATCAATTTTTTGAAGCACCTTTAGAATCAGTTTTTTTACTTGAATCATTAAGCTGATGGTCATATGTGACACATATTAATCCGCAGCTGGTTTCTTTGGTAAAAGCTACGAATACTGATTTGGTTAGATCCTGTGGTATAGTATCTGTGTTTTAAATTACATTCATTACATTTGCGACTTTTTTTCACACCAACTTTATCAAGCCCCTCTGTTAACTCTATTAAAATGTTGTCAGGTCGACATTCCTTCCCATATTTCATTCTATTTATTGCAGGCTTTGCTTCATCTTTGGTTATATCAGACCCTTCAACGTCCTTTTTAATTACTGGTTTGTCTCCTCGATTGTCGTCAGTTCTCATACTAAATACTTCATATTTACAGTTTGTTCTACTTTGTTTCTTCATACCAATCCCACTTTTCTGTTTATTTGTTTATATGCATGCCACATAGTTGTGTTTGTTACTGCTTTCCTTGATTTTTCTCATAGCCTAAGCTCAGATCAGGAAAAATAAGGATTTTTGGACCCGTGTGCTCCTCTGGGCAACACTTGATAGTTATAATAGGTTCAAGTTAAGTCATTTAGGATTTCTTTCACCATGTTCCTGCCATTTTTCATAACATAATAAATAACTTTCCCAGCTCAAAATTATTAAAATTCAAGGAAACTGGCTTGTGTATTGGCAACAAGGGCATTCAGAATGTAATGACACGTAAAAGATTAAAAAATGTCTTGCAGAACTTTCATTTTGCCGACAACGACACCTCAAATGTAGCTGATTGTGGTTATTTTTTTGAAAAATATTTACATTAAACGTGTCCCTGAAGCAAACGAGGTTTATGACTTTTGCTCTCTATAAACCAGCAACCTGAACTATTTTATTTACTCATTTTTTTGTTTTTATTGATACTTAAATAATAATTAAATAAACCATGACACATTCTGTGATATGGTAATAACATTAAAACTGAATTATTAAGTCCTGTGCTTTTCATTTCGTAAACAAAATATTTTTTTCTAAAGTTGCAGCTGATTACATTTTCTTAGGAGAGGAAAGGTGCAAATGGTTCCTATTTTCCGGGGTACAAATAGTCTGGCATAGTTCTGACCACACCGATTTTACTGCAAATACTATTATCTCTCATTTAACCACTAATATTGCTGTTCCCACTACACTTTTAACCACCAATTCCTCCACAATAAACACTTTCGCCATTCTCCTGCTCTTTTACTATCACCTATCTCTAAAGTGTTGTGAAGTCGTGGGATTTATTCGTACCGCTTACTTGCCAAGTGTGCTAATGGAAAAGAAAAAAGGAACTGTGTCGAGAAAAACGAATCATATAGATTACTACAAAGCTTAGTGCTCTGCGCTCCCATGTTTATGTTTTATACTTTGTCTTTCGGTAATACCGTAGAGGAAATACGAATAGTACCAGTAAGTCCAAACTCTGTTAACTTTTAACCACGAATAAACAGAGGTTTCTGAACAAGTATATATTTTATTGGATCCGAACAACAGTTCATATGTTAAAAAATGTTTGTTTGAGGATGAAAATGACAACATATACTATACCCAGAATAGTACAAAATATCACAGACCTGGAAAGAATCACCCCAGTAACCAAAACCTATTGTGATCTCACTTCAGATCTCATTGATTTGTAACTGAGAGAAAAAAATTTGTTTCCGGCACAATTTCTATTACCATCAAAGTTGTTGTAATTAGGTGAGTTGTTTGTCGATATTCATTTGATATCGCTGATGAATTGTAAATTTTTGTTGTTGTGTATCATTCTCGTTAATAAAAGGAGTATTGGCATGGAAACAAATGAGAATCCGCAATATTTTGAATCTTAATGCTTTTCAAGAAAAAAAACAAAACATCGATTTATAATTAATTTTTACCATGCCCAGACAAAACAATAATTGCAAAATAGTCCGGGTTGGCATTTTTGGATAATGGAACATCTTAAAGAGATACCCAATATCATATTTGGTTTGACTATCGCCTCCCGAATGGCTTATTCATTTAAATGTATCAAACATATATATGGGAAATCAAGAATGTTTCAATATATGTGTTTGACGGAAATAAATTTTTATTGGCTTCTTCCACTGGATATTTAAAGAAAGTTGTACATGTTCAGCGCTATTTTTCTGTGATCTTTATATGAAATCACTTTCTGGCGTTTCATGGAAATTTTTTATCACAGAAACGCTTGAAAAATGAGCATTTAATACCATTTAAAAAAGACTTTATAATCCTGGATTATATCTTTCTCTTTATGAGATTTTGCATGGGACGAAAATGGAGCACGAAACGCATCCCAACATTTAGTCAAACATGAAGTAATTTTTTGCAATAAGAGTGACTTATAAAGGCTCTAAACTTTGCAAAGTTTCTAAAATTTACCTGAGTGTGAAATATTATTTTTCAATATGAAAAAAAATTTAAGACCTAGAAATTTTGCAAAACTCGACGTATAGCTGTAAAAGGGATAGATACTGGCGTGCATGTCAATATATATACAAAAAAACTGTTGTGGGATACCTGTCACTCTATTGTCAAAAGATAAAAAGTCATTATCTCGAAAAATGTAGGATTCAGCAACTTCAGTAATAACATCAATTCAGAAATAAAACCTACAATGCATCTGCAATTATACATCGAACACCAAGATCAACTTTCGCCATTGTCTCGTGAGTTACCTTGAACGTCCTTCGGTCATGTGAGCGAATTCTTTTGATTTCGAACAAAAGACGATGGCCAAATTTTTCAAGGGGTCTGTTATCGAACCAGTTTTCTTTTATTTGTTTGCTTCCTTTTTTATGTTGTTTTTGTATCGTTTAAGAACCATACAAGACATAATACCACTGAGTGTATAGAAGTGTAAGTAAATTGTAATTGTCAGAGCGAAAAAAAAGAAATAGATGTTCAAAGCCATCACCTAGTTGCAGAGTATCAGTATGCTGACCAAATAAGCCCTAAAGTGATACGGGTGATATATTCAGTAGTTTTTGTTAACATAAGAAGGAGTGGTGATGAGATGGCACAACTACTGACTAGAATATCAACTTTAGAGAAATAAATCCATAAGTCGATGCAGTTACAAGGATAAATAAGATATCTAAAGTCAAAAATATAATTTTGTAGTAAACCTCATACAGAGTAGCATAACTTATCATCATAAATGGAAGACAGCTCGTCATACCCACAATCCAACAACCCATAAGAATACCCTTTGTCTTACACGAAGTCAACCAAATCATATAGTTTAAAGGGAACATGCTTGCAGCAAGGCGATCAAGTGATATCAGAATCATAACAAGGTAGTATGTTCCATACAGTCCAGAGTCTACAATGACGGTCAGTTGAACAACCCTTGACTTTTCATCAAGTAGTCCAGGCACGAGTAAGAAATTAAATAGCAGCTCATTCGATGCTGTAAAAATATGACAGCTGCTTACATTTACAAAAAGTAGACTGGTTTGCCAAAGATTATTGCAAATAAATTAACAGACAAAAACAATGAACTTTTAAAAAATCGATAAAAAAGGGAACTTTTTATAGAAATTGTTAAGAGAATCTGGTCCATAGTATTTTTGCTTTTTCAATATTGCAATATTGTTGATTTTTTTAAAATTTAATTATTCCCATATGATTTAATTTTAGATACAATATTTTCAGACTACTCTTTCCCTGTCACTACTATCAACACCCATGCCCAAGTAAAAGATGAATATTTGTGAACATAAATTGAATTCACTGACAAGTCTGAATAAAGATGGGGTTTGATAAGATAGCCTGTGTCCTTAACATTGTCTTTTTAGACAATGTTAAGGACCTTGAAAGGAATATAAAATTATATGATCAGGTAAATATTTAAGTTATATTTTGAAAACACAAGTCCTAGTATTTCCTTTAATTTTTTTTGTTTTAGAAGTAAAGGATATAATTTTATTGAAAAAAACACCAAGTATAATTACTAATAATCATTTAAGTTACATATTTTAATAATTTAATTACAATTGGACAAAAATCTAACTCCTACTCTACTTGTTAGTATTGTTTTGGTAAGTTTTCATAATAATTGTATTTCAACAAAAACTTTCTTTTAAAAACTGTGTTTAAAAGCTTTCTGTTTGTAAATAAACTTCCCTACTCATTTTCTTTCAATTCAATTCAGCAAATTTAAACTCACCAGATTCCAGCAAATAAACCATAACAAATATAATGTATAAATCAAAACACAAATTTTGAGCGAGGGTTTTTAGTGGAACTGTTTAGAAGTATTCAAAAAAGTTGCTGCCTTTTCACTTTGATCACAGTGCCAATCATGCTTCGGGTATCCATTGTTATTAAGTGTCTATTTCAAAACTATTTCTGAAGTATGACCCCGCAAAGAAGACCGTCAATGTAGCATAAGTGCATAAAAACTGCTTGTAAACAATTGTCCAATGTCATCAAAAATCGAGATAAAAAAACCTTAAGATATTCATCTGCTAACTGACAAAGTCTTTTTCAAATCTTATTAGAAGTACACTTACAATAGCTGGGTAGAGATAACGTATCAGATTTCAAGCCTTTAATTATCCCTTTTCTTCGAGGTACGAATCTTGTCCATTTTATTGCCAAGAACAGAAACAAACTTGGATATTTTCCCTTTATTTTGATTTTTAAAAATTGTCAAAAAATTTAACTAAGTGGTATAACAATGGAGATTTGAAAAATGGATGAGAGGATCGAGTGGACGACTGAGTCACAAAATCAATCTAGACATAAACACAGTTTCTACCATTGCCATCTCATAGGGGTGTCATCAGGCTTAAGAATCTTTGCCCATGAAAGTTAAAGGTAACACATCAAATCGACTTAAAGTGAACTTTGGCCTTTCACCTGCTTCTTTCAAAACCTAGTTTGCATAATAAATTCAAAGTGTATGTGATTAATATAAAGCAACAAAAGAGCTATTTAAAATCTATGTAAAAACATAATTTAGTATTGATTTGGTCCAGGTTGTCTGTGATAATTTGATATATTTAACCCAACATTAAAAAATGCAAAAAATATATTAATATTTTACTAATTTGATTCCATTAATAAAATTCTTGACAAGAAATTAGTGTAAACGTAGAACAAGCAAATATTGGGCCATGGCCAACAGCAGATAGCCCAACAAACAAGAGACAACTTTGTTTTATACCAAGGTTTAAAGAATATTCTTTGTTGAAGAAGTTGGTGATATTACTTTCCTTCATTAAAGATTAACTTTTATGCTTCTAGCTGGGGTTTGTATATCTTTTGTAGTAATTAATAAATAACGAGAGCTGCTTCAAAAGAATTGAATTTGGCTAATATGCCATTAACTTTAGCTCAAATTTCTGCATGTTACAGTTAATGCCTGTAAATCACTATCCAAAACCCTAAAGCATTTGTTTTATTCAACAAATATTTATTTTACTATAGATACACTCCTTTGTACTCCTGTGTAATGTATCCAGAATTAATCCGCGTATCTGCCATACGCCCCAGTTTGACTCCAAGTAACATAAACAATATTTAACTCAAGGTGTTTGTTTTTTTGTTGTTTTTTTTGGGGGGGGGGGGTTAAAATATAATGCTTGGGCACTGAATGAAATTGCTTCAGAAGAAGAAAGCTCAAAGCATAAAATTTTAAAAATCATTCTAAGGATTTTTTTAAAATAGCTCTTTTTAGGATAATTAATCGGACAAAAATTAGCTAAGCGAGATAAATTGCCTGTCTATAAAAACCTTTATGATTGGGAAAATAGGAGTGAATTAAGGCAAATATTAGACTCCATTTGCTCATGCGGTACATTTGAACTTGTTCTATTAGGTCTCGATAAATAGCAAAAATCTCAAAATCCCAGTGAATTTCCCCCAATTATTAAGTTTGTATCTTCATGTACTACTGTATTAAATGAGTAGTCTAAAAACAATTCCCAACAGTCTTAACTATTCTTTGCATGCCGTTTTTGTCGACATTAAGTCATGAATATTTCTTAGATCACCTTTGCCACTATCATACATGAATATCTGAAATGCAAAATTGTCGAAATATTCACTCACATTTAAGTCAACTCGGAAATCCCTAACCATTCTTTCTGCTTGACACAGCTGACAGTAACGTTCACTCCTATACCGATAGGCGACGTCTTGGATCTGTCTTTTAACTGGCAAGAGAATTAAATCTTCATCACTCATTGGCGGCAGATACCTCACTGATAGCACATGACCAGTGGAACAGTTGCGGCTGTAAATGGTAAATGTGGCGAGCTTTCAATGCAAAAACTTTAATTGCCAATTTTAAAGCCTTCTGACACTGAATCACAGTATAAAAAAAAGCTGAAGTATTTTTGGAAAAAAAACAAAATTAAGTACTCCGAATATTATTGTAAGCTGAGAGGATAGGAAGTGGTGTAGAGGAAGACGACGAACTATATGATGTGACAACATCAACTGATTGACTGTTATAAATAAATAAGGAACAGCCAGATTAGCGGAACATTGAGAAGAGTCGTTGACCATTTCTTCCAACCGCCCCAGATTGATAGAACTACTAAATGAATGAATTAATTAATGAATGAATGATTAATTGATGTTAGTAATATAAAGAACACGATTGCTATCGCAAGTATTACTTCGAACGTTCCAGTTACTCATCTATCAAATAATAAAATAAAAGTATTCGCTAAAACTACTTTCTTTACATATCTGTTACAGTAAAAGTTGTTTTATCCTTCTCTGGTGCCTATAAACCAGATTGCATCAAGAAGCTGAGGCTTGACAGCTTAGAAAAGTAGCTCACCTAGGGGTAGAAAAACTCTGATTTCGATCCTTAACTGCTTTGAGGCATACCTGTTCAAGACAAAAGCCTTCGTGAGTCAACCCTGAGAACAAATTTGAAATTAGAACTGCTAAGACAGTTCGCTGTTGTTTACAATGTTGCTCTGGAAGCTCTGGTGGAGACCCTGACATCATGTGTACTGGCTTTTGCCTTGTTATTGCATCATTCCAGCAACGTGAGTAGGATGTGACCTGGTGCATATGTAGCAGTTTCTCTTTCATATCAATTTCCCTAGACTTTGGTGCTGATTCCAGGTGCTACATATGTTGATTCCGGGAATGATGATTCCGGGGATGAGAATCTAACTCCTACTAACAAGTAGAGTAGGAGTTAGATTTTTGTCCAATTGTAATTAAATTATCAAAATATGTAACTTTCATATCAATCTACCTAGACTTTGGTGCTGATTCCAGGTGCTACATATGTTGATTCCGGGGATTAGGGCGACCACTGGGAAACCACCTCCAGCTAAGCAGTCCCTGTCAATATGGTGCTGACTTTTCACAGAATCTTAATTTCACTAGAAACGTGGACTTTGAAGCGATGATCAACAATTGGCTCAAGAACTCTGCACCTAACATTAGAAACAAAACAACAAAAGGAGCCCTAAAACTTGGCACATAAAACGTTGGAACAATGACACCATGTTTATTTGACAATCGTCAGTAAATCAACAATGCTAACAAAACAGCAGTCATCGACAGAAAACTGAGTAGATTGTAGTTGGATATTGTCGCTGTCAAAGACACTGGGCTTCCAGGATAGGGATCTGTGTGAATGAGCAGTACTTTTCCTTTTGTAGCAGGGGAAACTACCAGACAAGACCAGTGAACATTTAGTGGAATGGGCAGCCAGGAACATCCTATTGGGATCCATCATTCCATCTACAGAGGGATGTAAAACAATTTTGTCCCTTTAAGTCTTTCTTTAATCGGGACCAGTCAGCCTAATCAGTGACTATCTATCAAGACTGACTTTCTAGACAGCAGCTAAGGACAAATTCTATGAGAAACTCAGAACCATCATAGAGAAAATCTCAGGAACATGAGACACTGTTCATCCTCGGTAACTTCAACACTAGAGTTGGTGCTGACTACAACTATTGGTCTACATGTTGGGTCTGTTCGGCACAGGGACTTCGCCTGGGTTCAGTATGGTTGGGGTCACAACTCCTCCATCGATTGTTCTACTCACACCCGACGCTGGATCAAAGTTATCACCAAGAACTCAACTCCATAGTCTCTGAGAATGACGGGCGCCCACTGTTAACAGATGTTTGTATGGTTATGGGACATTTCGTCCCCAACCAACTGGTCCCCATACCAACTCGTCCCCAAGAAAACTGGTCCTCATACCATTTCGTCCCCTATATTGTTCGTCTACAGATTTTTAAATATGGCTCTCAATGCACCGAGCAAAACTATTATCACACGGTTATTAAATGTACATGATTCTTAAATACGGCTATCCATGTAATAGGGGAAGCTATTATCGCATGTTTATTGAATGTACATAATATGTAAATACGGCTATAAATGTACTTAATGAAACTGTTATCACACGCTTATTGAACGTACATGTTTATTTAATGAATAGTAATGAATACGTTAATGCATTTGTCAACAGTATGTGGTACTGTGGTAAGCTCGTGGTTAGACCCAACAGGTTATGACGTCAATATGTACATGATAGATGTGATATTGACCAACGTTACAAGTGAATTCATTTACTATTTGACTTTTGTTTTGAATAACTGCAAGGTACGTAACTTCACAAGCAACCAACCATTGTATTCGAAGAATGGCAACATTTGTAACATCGCAACGAGGAAGTCGGAAGTTAAGTTACGAAGGGTATTTATACACCAAACAAAAGAAACAAGGTAACAAGACATACTGGATATGTGAAATGAGAAGAGCTTGTAACGGCAGAGCTGTATCTGAGGAAACAGAAGATAGATTAACATTCCGCTGCACGCAGGAGCACCAGCATGCACCATCGAGAGAGAATGCAGAGGCCGCTGCAGTGCGCANCGAAAAGCACAGATAAAGGACGACAGGATATATAACATCGTCAGAAGATACCAAGAATATAAGGATGACGGAAATGTTCTTCTCTACCTGCGTTCTCTTGGTTACAATGTTGCACCGCATGCCTGATTCAATTAATAAAAATACTTGTATCATGTACAATGCCCTCGTTCAACAATGTACAACTTTGAATATGGGTACCAAAGTATGCCTGGGACGTGTTGGCATGGGGACGATTTAACTGGGGACAACCTGGCATGGGACCAGTTTGCCTTGTGGACGAATTGACTGGGGACCAATTGACGGGGACGAATTGGTATGGGGACCAGTTGGTATGGGGACCAGTTGGCTGGGAACCATTAACCACCGAACCGTTTTGTATACATACCTTCCAGAAGTGAGTTTGAAATAATATAATCAGTAGTTTTATAATCGGAAGTTTACCCTATATAAATATTGCTATACATCTAACAGAATCTTATAAATACCATACAAGTATCATAATTCCAAATTCCTTTTAAGCATTTTTTAAATGCTCTCCTGGTCTATGAAAAATGTCTACAAATAGAAAGTTTTAAAGACGAACGAAAAAAGACCTTAGCACCAAAAAAAATTATTTGCATCCCATAGGACCCTGGTCGATATACTATTTGAGATACTGATTGATTAAATGGCAAATAATGTGCAACTGGAGTCTGCATGGAATATGGTGTTCTTAAATGTTGTTCTACTAGTGAATGAAATCATAGCTGAAGTTAAACATGATTTGAAGGGTTGAAAATTTGCACTGGAGGAAGAAGGAACAAAGGGAAGCAAAACATGTTAAACTTGAGACAACGAATCAATCCAACTATTTAAAAAGCGTAAAAATAACGAATTTGAGATAAAGGAGTTTATGTATGTTTATTTAATTTGAGATGACAGTACAACGGGTACAGAAGTAACTAAAATAAAAAATACATGGTAGAATGATGTTTATACTGCTCGTTTGGGTAACAGCGTTAGAATGACTCAACCAGCTGCGTCAGAAATAATATAACGACTTAGACGTATGGTTATGTTATATTGTGGAAATGAAAATTACTATTTTCACACATATGAAAAGAAGGTTAAAACCGCGTATCAAACTCATCAGCAAGCTCACAACAGTTACCATAAAGACATCTTTCCTTGGTGTAAAAACATCTATGTACGTGTCAATTCTTCGTTCTATTATATGCCAAATTTTAGAATGTGTTATAGCAGTTCATGTTTTCTTCTTGTCATAGAAGCCCCGTCACAACACTTGTAAACTACTAAATTGTTATTATTTCCACTGAGTAGAATAGCAGGGATGCATGCATGTACATTATTTTCCCTTGATTTTGTATTAAATAAAAAATATATGAAATTTTTTTCTTTACAGTGTTGGTGATGATATGTTAAAAATTGCTGAATTTTGCAGCTGTTTTGCATTACCAGACTCACCATTTCAAAGGACAAAAGTATGCAAAAAGCCCGGAAGCCCATTATGCATAGTCATGTGTCTTAAACTACAATTATTGTTTTCTAGTACTCCATAAATTCATTTTTATAGAAAGATAAAAAAAACCATTATCAATACAAGAAATGCAACAGAACTTTCAGAGGTCTGGCTTTTAGTATGACCTTGGAAGACAAGCTCAAATGTATTACAATACACAATGGAAGCTGTCAATCGTTAATTAAATAACGATTGCTTTGCCCTTCAAGGCAGTATTTCTTTCAACTTGAGGCAATGTCACCAATTTAGGCCATCTAAAAATGTCTGAATGTGCAAAAAAGTCCATATTTCATGAAGCTCTTAAGATGGTTTTCAAAGATTATGTGCTTGGTGCTTTCTTGTTATAACAATTACAAGAACAAATTCATTAGCTCTCTAAGCGTTTTGATCTGATTACTCACTTCCGGTTTAATTATTAATTACAACACAAGAAACACAAGTACCAGCCCGAAGGTCAAAAATTGATTGTTACTAAAGAATACAGTGACATCAACGTCCATGATTATTCTCTAAGCCTTGAAGTTTTTCTGTTCACTTATTCGTGTTAGTAAATGTATTAATTATCATTACTTCTGGTACAGACGCTTGATATTTTGGTAACGTTTTAAGTGGGTTTATTATCAGAATTGAATTTTCTTCTGGAAACTAGCAGGTGAGTTTCTAGTTCTTCATGACTGTAGTCTTTGCTGACATTAGACAGTTAGATACAACCAGGTTTTATGTATTGTTATTCTCGAGATTGTTTGTCTTGCTTTGTAATTTTCCAGTACTGCTTTAACAATAGATACTATAGAAACAGAATTAAATTGTTGATTTTAGCTTACATGATACATAGTCATTGTAGGTTTTTTTACCAGTAAAGGTAAATCCAAGAAACACGGGTGAAGATCCTATCAAATTGTGTACGAAAGTAACTAAATTTAGCATCTATGGTGTTATAAAGTATAGCAATATTTAGTTTACTTTTTTTACAAGAGTGTAAAAATATTCTCACTCATCTACTTACTTAGCATCTATACAAGAGGTTTTCATTGTTTAATAACAGAAACTGGTGAATTAAGCTTCGCTGAATTAAACTGAAGAAAAATAGATTGAAGAGAAGAATCTAAATATAAAAGATGGTTCAACACAGTTGTTTAACCAGAAAAGAATAACATATTACTTAATTCATCAATTATAAGGTTCAAGTTATCTCCGACAGAGTGAAATTCAATAAATAGAATAGGAATTGAACGTTTGTCGTAATTAAGATAGAGTAGATATTAATGCAATATTATATTCCACTGGCTTGAATGAATACTTTTGCTAAGTGGCAAGGGAATAAACAAAACGTTCTTGAAAGCGTTGAGTATATTCGCATTGCTTTTGTGTTTTTTCCAATAAAAATCTTTTATATTAATGATCGTTTGGTACAAATGTTCTATTTTTAAGAACAATAATCAAGAATAGTATTTATAATGGGTGAAATATATCATGGATATGTACCTGTTCATATTTGATTATTTTCCTTCATGATTTTTTAGCTTGTTAACAAGGGTTATACTTAGGACACAAATTAACTTATTGCATCTAAACTTTCTATTAGGGGATGCGCTAAAAAATTATTTATAGTAACAGTTTTTTTGTCTTATTTTTTTTTTCATGTTGAATAAGAGTTGTCTCAAAATTATTGCATCCGAAGATAAAACACAGTGGACACCCCGATCAAAGAAAATAACAAATAACGATAGCCGAATTCAGAAAGAGCAAATAGTTATGGAGGCGGTCATTCTTTCAACAATTTCGATAACAGTTCTTTTTTTATCAATTGCACTAAATTCCCTTGGTATTTTTTTGCTATTAGGTTTGAAAAAGCCTTTGACAAGCCAACGCCTTCTTCTTGTAAATGTAAGCAGTTGTCATATTTTTACAGCATCGAATGAGCTGCTATTTAATTTCTTACTCATGGCTGGACTACTTGAGGAAAAGTCAAGGGTTGTTCAACTGACCGTCATTGTAGACTCTGGACTGTATGGAACATACTACCTTGTTATGATTCTGATATCACTTGATCGCCTTGCTGCAAGCATGTTCCCTTTAAACTACATGATATGGTTGACTTCATGTAAGACAAAGGGTATTCTTATGGGTTGTTGGATTGTGGGTATGACGAGCTGTCTTCCATTTGTGATGATAAGTTATGCTACTCTGTATGAGGTTTACTACAAAATTATATTTTTGACTTTAGATATTTTATTTATCCTTGTAACTGTATCGACTTATGGATTTATTTTTCTCAAGTTGTTACGCAGGCCCAAAAACCTGCAATGCACAATTGGTACAAAAATGGATATGAATAAACAAAAGGCACCCAACCATAACAATTTCGATGGCAAAAGAAATGGTGCAAGAAACAGATTTTCCTCTTATAGTCAAAAATCAATAAGATCTAAAGCAGGATCACAATACTTTTTGGTTACGGGTCTGATTATTTCCAGTTTTTTGCTATTTTGTGCTATTCCGGATATTGTCTACGTTGTCATTTTCATTATCAAGCAAAGGAAATCGTCAATATACAGTGATATTATTTTTCTTTTTTGGTATTTGAACTATTCCGCAGACCCTATAATATACATATTTCTTCAGAAGCCTGTATTTTCCTTGTTAAAAAAAAAGTTACCAAAATTTTCGTTCTCAGCTTACACAGGTAATTCTTCCAGGGCAATGCGGAATAGCACACTGGAAAATTCAAATGTAACTACGTATGACACCAAACTTTGAAACCAAGGAAATACCACCAATCTTAACAGTTCTGAAGTACAAAATAAATCGTATGACTTGACAACATCTGAGCGATAGTTTACAGTAGTAAAAAAAAATATAAAAATTGAGTTGTTACTTTGGTTCTATTGGTAATAAGATTAGAAGGAATAGCAATATTAATATTGACTGCAGCAATATTGGTTGAAGACAAAGGTCGTTTTAATCTATTTTCTACTCTTGGTCTGATCTCTCCGTTTGTAAATAACATAAAAGACACGAAAATTGTTTCTTGTAATTTTGATTTAATATCATGTAACATAATTGGATTTTATTTAAGTGATATACGGAATATTGCTGTAAAAATGTATGTGAATAAAAAGTTAGGCACCAAAAGACGATCTAATTTTAATTGAAGTCACAATGTGAAGTCTCTATCTCAAATTAATCCTTTGGACTCTCACTTCAGATTCATCATGATTTTGAGAGCCCTTTGTAGATTGGTGAACACTTTTATTTCTCAGTCTTCATTCATAGTTTCAAAAGATAAGTGACCTGTGGCGACAAGCCATGGTCATCTACAGGTCCAGTCTAAATGAAGCACTGCAATAATGGATATGCTCCCGACAAATTGTACTTCAAATTATAATTAGCCCCCAAACTCAAACTGAAGAAACGCTGAAAGTGTTCGATTTTTAAGTCAAGTAATGAAGATAGTGTCAAAGTAAATTTGAAACAGAACCCAATTATTTCCAATATTCATCTCTTATATTCTGTAAGGTCTAAAACTAATGAACTATCAAAACTAGTATTTCTGGGCAATCAATCAGTGTTGAAGGTGATTAATCAGGAAGAGACCAACAGCGATCGTCAAAAGTAATCCAATATGGTTTTTTTTGTGAATCCGACCCTTACAAGGACATCACTTATTATTTTATTGATGGTTGAGAATTACACAAGCCATAAAGTCATCAAGTGTGTCAAACGGTAGGTTGAAAACAGAAAGCAATGAGTAAAATCAATATCCTTGTGTTTCTGTCCTTATTTTTCCTCATCATCTTACTTTTCCCACTTATATTAACTGGCTTTTCACTTTTAATTTAGCAGTGTTCCTTTTTCATTAAAAATAATTTTGCTTTGCTATGTAAAAACACTTTTTTGTTAAATGCATATAAATTGTAATGCGTATCTTTATACAAGAGTTTATACTTGAACACAACTACTATTGTGTGTCCTGATTAAATTGAATGAAAAAGGCAAAGACTAAGTAAAAACCTAACCCTCTACATAAAACCTCTAAAAAACTAGAATTAATATTGATTGCGAGTTATTTACAACGGTGAAAATATCTATTACATGGATATTTGAATTTTTACCCATAATGTTTGTTGAGAAGTTAACCCTATTTGTTGAATAATTAAGTTATCCTGGTGTTAATTGGCAGTTTGTTATAAATGTGAGTTCTCATATAGCGATAGTATTTCCGAGGATGTTCAGTCCTAATTTTAGGGAGGCTATGTAAACAACGATTATATCTTCTCTACATTTTATGTTCTTGGACTCCAAAGAACCCTTGAAAAATATCACGTGTTTTTCTGTCTATACACGGAAGGACGAGTTTACATGCCCGTATATTATTTGCAAATGCAAAGGACAGAGTGTCTGATTCATTTGAGGAATTTTCTTTTATTATTTTCAAGGAACGATCATAAAATGATGTGAGTCTTTTAGGTAGGGCTGTGGCTAGCTTCAGCTAGAAAATTTCGCTGTAAGTGAATATAGGCAGAATGATTAGGCGATGAATAGTTTTTGGCAAAGGCACATTGAGATAATCGCTGAGTTTCTCTACCTAATTTGAGCAACTTCTCAATCGAATGCTTTATGTAAGCCTATAAACGCTGCACTGACCAATTTTCCTTCATCGTCATTTTCCGTATGTCGTCCAATAAAAAGGGGTGCTGCAAACGCTGATGAGATCGTAGGCCTACATCAAAATTAAAGGGCAGATAGTAACTTATTTGGTTTTAAAAAATTTATAACGTCATAATGCACAACCTTTTCGATAGTTTTAGAAAGAGCAGGAAGAGTCCAAGTTGGTCTGCAGTTATTCAAGCTTCAGAAGAAACCATGTAATGATACAGTTTTTGGAAGTTTTCATCCCACCAGAAAAAACTTGTCTTAAGTGAAAGATTAGAAAGGTTTGACAGAGGAGCTGATATATTACTTGAATCATCCTTCAACAAACATGCTGGCAGATTGTCAATACCAGTTGACTTCTTCTTTTTCTTAATTGTCTAAATCTTTTTCTACTCCTAGCTTTAATACAGGCCAAAAGTAAAATTTCTTTTCAGTTCTTTTCCGTATATGCCAAGTTGGTCTCCAGACCATATTGCATGACGGAATGCGCTCTCGCCCTCTGCTTCCCTCTCTTTCTCTCTCTCTCTCTCTCTCTCTCTCTCTCTCTCTCTCTCTCTCTCTCTCTCTCTCTCTCTCTCTCTTACTCTCTCTCTCTCTCTTTCTCTCTCTCTCTCTCTCTCTCTCTCTTATTAACCAGGCAACAGGTTTGGTCCTAAGATTTTTACATAACTTTGGGGCATGATGGAAAATAGTATGTAAGATATTTTTCATTTGAGACCAGGCGCAGATATGACAAGCTGACCAGTCAAGTGTTTCTAGCTCTTCGTTCACTGCTTCAGAGGGGTAATTCCTACAATCGTGGAAGTGGGACAGAAAGCACGCAGGACACCATAAAATGCAAGACATACGGATCTTCCTACCAGGACCCTCCGTGGGAAGGCCCTGACTCTTGGGTTGGTCTTCAGCCAAGGCTCAAGTACTCGAGACCCCTGTCCTGCATGGTTAGACCCTATAGCCAAAACCTTGACCAAGGAGAGACCAGAGCTGTACACTTGATCTCAGCCCAAAGTTTGAAACTACAGCCAGGTCATGGTCCCCAATAATGCCTGGAGTGACTTCTTCTTTTATCATATTAGCCCAATTGTTTGATACAGTAAAGTCAGTGAAATGCGTTACAACAGTAAACTATGCATTGCATGTAAAACCAAAACTCAAACTGAGAGCATTGAAATCAAATTAAAAGTGCTACAAGGAATAGGTCTAACCACCAAATTTCTCGCTGCTATATTAAAGATAACAAAATTTAACGTAGTATGGAGCCTAACAAAAACGGCTCTAAAACGTGTACTCGTTGCAAGGTAGAAAAAATTGCAAGTTGAAAAAAGGGTTATTGTGTTGTGTTCCAATATTAATAGTCAATAAATCCATCTAGATCCTACTCAGTTCAGTGCCCTGGTGTTAAAGTGTGTAACCGATCTCGAATTTTTGTTTCAAGACGAATGTGGTTCAGAGCTTACCATTTAGCCGTTTCGTACAGAAGTCCCCCTCTTTCTAGTTTCCTCGGGTAATAACATCCATTTTTAACGTAAATAATGCAATAGGGTTTTTTAATCGATTTTGTCTACCAACTGGGTAAGGTAAGGCAAAGAAGTATATACCATAAATGAAAGTAAATTGCTATAGGAATTTCCTTTTACCATTTGACTTATGCTTACATGCATTCTACGGTGTTAGGTCTTTGTGCTAATGAACACGTTTTAACTAACCTTAGATTTATTGATGATAAAATAAAAACAGGGTGTTGGCTGTGTAAAAATAAATATGCCTTTCCACCATATAGGGGGAAAATAAGAACAATGGTTTTAAAGGAAAAACACTTGGCATTTTGCCTTAACACTGGTTTCTTAGTCATTTTCCCGGAAATAGCAAGTAAATACTTCTAAAAACGAGCTGCGCTTAAGTTCAGTGATACTGTACAGGTTGCCTTCATCTGTGTAAACTTTTGTTTCTATTTCCTTAAACCTGTTTGATATAGAAAGCTGTCAATAAACAATAAACTCCTTTCTTATTGTAAACTGTTTGCTTGTGAGAGCTGACCTAGCAAAGCTTATCACAAGCTAACGGCTTACAATAAACAAGGGGTTGATTGTAAAAGATGTGCTGAATTATTAAATTTCACTTTGCTTACAGTATTACGTACTAATGAATATGTTGATAACCACAGAAATCTGGTACTTCGTCACCGAGGTAAGCAAAGTAGTGATGTAGCAATAGGGATATTCTCTGGATTATTTTGTTACTGAATCCCAATAAATGGAAGGAAAATTAGTCTAACAAAGATTCCCAAATGATTGTTTTCTAACTTCCTTTATTTACCAACTAATCGAACTTAGCTGTCATTTTCATTATTTTTAACTGTTTTATAAGCTGTTCATTTCTGTACAAAAAATTAATACATGCAAAATTGGACAAGAACTTCCAACTGGGCGAGGATTCCTGTGAGAACCACTTTAAGAGGTACTGTACCAGGACAACTCAACATGAAATAAAAAAGACAGACACAGACGCGGATGCCTTGTGTGCAAACCGGTGCCTTTCGATGGGGGGAATAATAGTAGACGTGTGAAGCATCACTGGCAACAAGAGATGTTTGTCAAGCAGATGTAACGATGAGTGACGAGAGTACAATTTGTCCACCATTTCCATGTTTTTGGTCTTCTTAAAAGTTAAGACAAGTAAAAAAACTTTGTTTGTTAAAATAATAAAGTACTTGTATTTCCACATTATCACACGTTTACTTTTACGTATGCCTGCACGTTGTTCTTTTATTAAATTATATGCTCTCCCAGCTTTTGGGTGTTAGTTCTTACTTGCGTTTTAATTCAGTATGTGCTTCAAGTTAAAATTCTTATGTATATTTCACTTGCCGTTATACTCGGCATCTACTATCTAACATTCATTCTCTTTTGTGACACCTTTACAGACGGCCTCCATGCAATGAAGGCATTTGACCTGATAACAATCTAAAATCTGAATGTTGAATCTTGAAAATGATGGTTTTAACCTAATGTTACCGAAACAAGCGTGAAGAGTTGCAAGTCCATAATGCTTTGGTACTTGTTTGAGTAAATCTGAGTTGCTGCAAGACCAAATGCATGGACAAAACAGAATTGTTCCATGTTCCCTTGAAACTACTTTTAGAAAAATCAGAATTTAGTTACAGATTTAGGAGCTTTATTAAGTCAAGCTAATATTGAGAACCTGAATATCAATCTCTTATGCTACGTATGCTACACTATATTACAATCCTAACGCCCGGGTACCTTGCAAAACTGTGCGCAACGCTTCAATTCATTGCCATTACTGTAGACATGTATAATAGCAATTGTAATAGAGCAATTGGATTTAAATACAGTATTGACCCGTTTTAAGATAATATTAACAAGTACGCCTGTTTTAATTATTGACATATTACTGGTTCAACCACCCAAAGAACTAGTAAAGCCGCAAATTCGGAAAGCCGCTTATTCGGAAAGCCGCTTATTCGGAAAGCCGCTTATTCGGAAAGCCATTATTTCAACTGGAGGCTTTTTTCATTAACAAAACTTCATCGTAGTCGGTTTGAAATGAAACGAACGTAATTTGAATAAATTAATATTGTAATATCAAAAAGCTGATAGTTTTTATATTTTTAGCACTTCCTGTCAACGACCACTAATATCGAGGGGAGTAAAGTAAAAGGATGTAGCTTTACACTAAAATAGATATTTAATAACTGTAAAAATTCTAATATTCTCTTTATTAAATGAAAATTACCTGAAGTTAATTAGCTTTTATTCTATTAGGAAAACAAAAAAAGATCCAATTTTTCAGATATTAAAAGTAATCATAGTGTTTTAATAATGGCTTCGGAGGGCTATTCGACCCGAGGCAATTTATCTAAAGATTAAAGTCGAGACCTTGCCTTTAGTGGAATATGTAGCTTTTGATGTTAAAAAATTATAGAACTACAGGTATTGTATCAGTTTATCTATCGAATATTTCCGTCAAAAGCGTACATTCATCTCACCTGTTTGTTTTTCTTGATAGGAAAGTGAAGTTTAAAGAATCGACTTTATAAATAGTGTTTGTTACACAAATATACACTAACTTGTTTCTTTTATTGACAAGAAGTGAAAAATAATACAAGCCAAACCACAATATTCCCAATTACCTGTTATTAAACTCGAAGTAACAATTACAAATTCATTAAATTACAGTCACTGATCAAAATAAACTATTATCTTTACCCAAAACGTTGAATAAAAAATAATACTGTCAAGATTTAACAAATGTCTAATACTTACTGATGCAAATATTTTCTTTGCCAAAAATACAACAACATAAAGAAATAATTTTCACTATCATATTGGACCCATTTAAAAAAAATTATCTGGTGTTGGGAGCTTTTTCAAAATGTCATTGCACAATTGAAATACGTTTTAAACACAACAAAGCAGACTTGCTTTCATGGGTTTAATGTAAACTGAACTTTGATTCTTAAACAAATAATACAATATAATAAATTCTAACCATTAATATGGGAAAGCCCTCTAAAAAATTAGGAAAGATGGATAGCAAAGAGTACAATAGGAGTTACATTCCCCTTATCAATAAAAGTAAAGTTTTATAGTAGGTCGAGAAACGCTTTTTTGAACAATGACATTCTCTGATTACAAGTCAGCTTCCTCTGTTATGTTTTTAGTAATAGTATCATCCCCTTTATTATTTGATTTGTTGGAATTACTAAAACAAAGTCCAATTTAGCTCAATCTTCAGGTTACATGATTTAATAGACTTGAAAACTGCAGTCACAAGAGGACAATCAAATTATGGCGTATATTGGTTGGATTATGCTGTCTACAAATGAACTGATTGGCATTCAGTTAAATCTATGGATCAACCTAAGAAATAACTCTATTTCAAAAAGAAAGGTAAATTCTGCTAACGCCCCTTTGATGTAGTAGCAAAAATACTATTGATCACATCAATAAAGGAAATCGGTGACTTGATTGAAGAATTTCGAAGCAATAAATTTAGAAATTTCTCTTCCCTGAAAATGGGTTTTTAAAGCTCTTGATCCAAGCAATTTACAACCCTTATTGCAAACTACAATTCTCTTGCATGTCCAAAGAACCTAGGAAAATCCGCACCTAAAACAAAATCAGCAACAAAATGCTTATTTGCTACAAGGCAAATGTTTCACAAATCTATTGCTTCACACATTTGACAGCTACAGTTTTTTTTATCTGTGCTATCTTAAATATCAAGGAAATCTAAAAAAGCCCCCATGAACCAAAATGAGAAACGTTGGAATGAAATCCTAAATCATTATTTTCTCCCTTTTATCTTCCAAATTTAATTATTTAAAGATCAAACTAAATACTATACCCCCTAAATATAACTATTATTGATTGGTGTGACAAATACATTCACAGAGGATATGAAATGTCAAATAAAATGACGGCTATTTACAGTTTTAATGATGGTCATTTGTAGGTAACAATAGTATTTACAAACCTTTATCTTATTCAGAAAGGTACGTATGTTCATGGTCAATATAGCAAAAAGTTTCCATCCTATTACTTAATAAATGCATCTGGTATTTTAAGTTTTCCGACAATTGTTGGATCTTTAACTTTTTCAACTGTGGCGTTGTCTTCAGTCGTAGTCTCTGCAGAATTTTGTCTTGGTGTTGACTTCAGAAATTGAGATCTCTTTTGAATGAACTCTTTTCTCTTACTTGTATTAATTGATACCGATGTTCCCACGAGTGCTTCGTCACTTTCATTAGACTGCGAACCAATATTGGCTCTCTTTAACCATTTCTCTCTTTGCGTAGGGCTGTTCTTTTCTGTATTTTTACCATCATTTGCAATCCACTTCTCAGATGCAATGGATTCTAGTGAACCACTGTGAGTTCGGAATGGTCCTCTATTTCTCTTTGGTGTACTTGAAGAAATCACATGCTCGTCTAAGCTAGAAACGTCTTTGTGACTTGTATAATTAAGTTTCTCAGGCTTTTCACAACCAACCTGGTTACTTTCTAATTCAACTGGCAGTGAAACTGACAAAGGGCGTTTGTAAGCCTTCTCATTTTTAAAGCCATAGAGGCTCAAATCCAAACGACCTATTTTTCTCTGGGTATTCTCCACATAGGTGTCATCTCTGTCACTTAATAAAAAGCTTCTGTTATGCACGTCATCTTCCTTAGAGCCAGCTCTGTATAATGCTTGCCTTTCCTTTAAAATGCCTGCTGGTGGTTGATCTTCTGAGTGTTGCACATAATCGCAAACATCAGTTGATACAAACTCTCTACTAGCTGTTGGCAACCTTGCCCTTTCTAAAACAACTGATGATGATACCTCTGTTTTTTCAGGTTTGAAGATGTAATAACTTTTCTTCTCTGTTGGTTGCCCTATTCTTGTCATTCCATGCTTTGAATGATCAACCGAACTCACGTTTTTTATTGATACTGGACGATTTAGTAATTGTGTGTACTTTGAAACAAAGGGCTGTGTTTTTGGAATTGCAGATTCTTCTGAGTTATGTCCCTTTAACAGCGTACGGTATTTAACGTTACGGCTGGACGATACGTCGGTATCATCCTGACTTTTTGACACAGTGTAATGTGCATAATGTGATACAACTGTACCTTCTTCTTTCTGTTTGGCTTTATGCACTGAGTCACTAATATCGAGGTGTCGTTGATGTTCTTTTATTTCAGGCCCACGTGGAATTTCATTTACCCGGCAGTCAGTAACAACGTAAGGAACCGGTTTATTCTCAATAGAAGGTACCACATAACCACCTGTCTTTAGATTTATCGAGACGGTTGTGACGCAGTTACTTGAGTTTAGATCTGTTGAGCCAGCCTGATCACCTGCACTTAGTGTCGAGCACTCGCCCGCTTGTGCTTCAAACAAATACATTTCCTTGTAATTTTCATCTTCACTTACAAGAATACGCTTATTTCCAAAACTTCGACTTGTATATCTCTCCTTTTTTTCATCACATGCATTTTTCTCTACTGACTTTAACCAATACTCATCAACCGTGGTACTAAATGGAACCTTCACTGTCATAACGTCAGGAAGAAAATATGTTAAATCCTCCCTACTATAAGCTTGAACATCAATGTAGGCTACACAAACATTCCTAATGTCAAATTTATTCAGTATCAAACTAATTACTCCAGATTCGCTTTTCACTAATTTGGTTTCCCTTTGGCAGGAAACAGATTCCATAGAATAGTCGCATAAGTCATTAGCAACATCAAATTCTACCTTAAAACAGCAAGAATAGGTTGTCACGACCAATTTTTTGTGCCTCTTAACGTTCATTTTGTAAAGTACCTTCCCCAGCCCGATGTCTTGATCTAAATCATCTCTATAAGTGAACAAATCCCCAGTATTAACATTAGCACAAGATAGCAAATAATCATCACGTAAAATTTCATCTCTACAAATTTCATCGACCATTGGACTTTCAACTTTAACCTGCCTAAACGCACAAATAAACCTACCAGGACAAGCAACAGGGGAATCAACAGACACCTTAGTAGAATTCTCTCTACTAAACGATTGCTCACAGACCTCAGGAAATAAAACCATATCAAGTCTATTATTAACAACAAGATCTTCCTCCTTCCCATCAAACAAATCTCTCCCATCGTTGCCACCTGTAACTTCAATTTCGCCCCTAAAAGAATCCAAGTGCTCATTCTCCGGCAGAGGATCGTTTTCAAGAAGCCGTGCAAAATCAAAAGGCTCTGTCTCAACGTGCTGGCTTTCATTTGCATCCTCTTCGATTAAATCTTTAACCACATTAAGTGTCGTGTACCTGGTAACATAAGTAGTTCTTTGGATCTCGTAGCTCAGAGTTGTTTCTTCTTCTTTACCTTCTCTACCTTCTTTAAGCTCTATGTCTATTGGATGTAATTGCATAGGCTCGACTGAAGACACATCCTCGTCTATGTCATCATCAGAAACCTTACCATCCATTGTATGATTGTTCTCTCCTGTTGACCAGGAAACCACCTTTCTAGCCCTAGTAAGCATTCGGCTCAGCATGCCCTCTGATTTTTCATGATCTGAAATGACGTCTTCCTTTACATCGAGAATTATTTGCATTTCAGCCTTATTAGCATCAACTTCCAGCTCACCTCTAAACGAGGCAATGTCGTTATCTTCGTTCTCTTTTACTTGTATTATTGACGTTACGGTTGGTGACATTTTATCTATCGGCTCTTCACTCCTTATGTCTAGAGATAAGGGTTCCTGTTCTTCTTCTTCGTCTTCCTCTTCGTCATCAGGCACTGGTTCACTATCAAGAAGCCGTGCAAAATCAAAAGGCTCTGTCTCAACGTGCTGCCTTTCATTCGCATCCTCTTCGATTAAATCTTTAACCGCATTAAGTGTCGTGTACCTGGTAACATAAGTAGTTTGGATCTCGTAGCTCAGAGTTGTTTCTTCTTCTTTACCTTCTCTACCTTCTTTAAGCTCTATGTCTATTGGATGTAATTGCATAGGCTCGACT